>PVKA01012865.1:0-56615 GCA_004027165.1 Ctenomys sociabilis
ATTCTGCAACCATAGGGAGTTATTCAAAGAAATTGTCGACCCTATCCATTTACAGCTCAGCTTAATATTATGGGCTCACGATGTATACTTCATTTTTATACTTTTATACTTTTCTGCTGGATGGTTAAGACCTAGGTAGATCAAAACTTATATACCAACACATGAACTTTATATTTCCTATGTGGTCATTGAAGTCTTCTCAGGGTTTATCTTGTATTCCTGTACATTATTCTGTAATTCCTTTGTCTGTGTCATCCATGTGGATGAGTCACGGCCAATGCTTGACCAGATTGCTCTCTGTGAGAGCCTGAGAGAAAGTTTTCTCTTCATGTGACTCTCCCTATTTATTCTATTTTAAGCAGTCATTTAAAAATTTTTTATTTTTTAGTTATTTCTTGGTATATACAATAGTTGATTTTTGTACAGTGACATTTTATGCAGCAAGATTAATAAACTCAGTTCTTTTAATATATTTTTGGATATTCTGTAGAGTATAGCATATATATACTCATATCATTTGGGAATAATTACAGCTTTACTTCTTAATTTCCAATATTGATGACCTTTATTTTTAAAATCCTATTATACTGTCTAAAGCCTCTAATTCAACTCTGAAGATAATTATCTAATAAATTTGCTATTAATTTTATGAGAGAAGAATTAAATATTTCACCTCAGTGTAGGTCATATATAGATATTTAATATATGCCTTTATCAGATAAGGAAATCCCATTTATAGTTTTTCTTTTTCTATAATAGAGATTGAATTTTGTGCAGTGCTGTACCATAATCGTATGATTTTTCTTCTTTATTCAGTCAATATTATGAATTGTATTGATTTTCTCATTTATTCAGTTAATTTTGTGAATTTGTTAGATCTATTTTTTAACATTTGTTTCAAGCATTTCAGAAATCAACCTTCCATTCTTGCAATCAATTCTACTTGGTCATATGTTTTGTTTCTACATGTCACTTCATATATTTTGCCAATATTTTGGTGAGGGTTAGTGATTTTTCCCATAAAGTCTTTGTTGGTTTATGGTGTCAGTGTTATTCTGGCTTCATTGAATGGGTGGGCAATATTCTACACTCTTTGATTTTCTGTTGTTTAATATTGCTATTATTTCTGCACCGAACTTGCTCAGTTCTTGCTGTTCCTTGGGGGAAAACTGGGGAGAGGATGAAGAAACAAAGACAAGAAAGAAAGGCTGAGGCCAGCGGAAAGCCTGCCTCCGATGGGAGGAGGGGAACTGCCCAGGGACTGCAGACCCTTTAGGTATGCGCTCAGGATGCTGAGGTCAGACTCCACTTCCTGCTTGCCGGCTGGAACAGCTCGTTTATAGGGCTGGGGAACCTCCTTCCTCCAGCAGGTGTTTTCTTAGCCCCACAGGTGTGATTGATTTCTAGTTTCAGCAGCTCCATACAATTTTATCCTGGAATGTTTGCTAAATTCATTACTAAATCCACTTGGACTTGGAGTTTTGAAGTTTTGATTATTAACTAATAATTACTTTAGAGGTAGAGGGTTATTTGCACACTTGATTTCATATTTTATTAATTTTGGTGAGTTCGTTTTTCTGAGTTTGTCCATTTTGTTTAAATTGTTAACTTCTTGGCCTAGAGTTATGTATTTCCTGTTGTTTCTTCATACAGGTAGAATCTGTAATGATTCTTTCTTTTTAGTTCCTAATACTGGCAATATGTATTTTTTTCTGGTTGATAAGCAGATTAGATTTTTTTGAGGAGGGCTGTCAGTTTGTTCCTTCCTTTTCAAGGAAGCAACTTTGTTGGCTTTCACTCATTTTTCCACCTTTTATAATATTTATTGTTTTCCACTCTCGTTTACACTGAGGTTAACTTGCTTTTCTCTTTTGCATATGTGTAAATGTTTAGATTATTGATTTTGTGCTTTTTAATGTAGGTATTTAATACTGTGACTTCATTTCTAACCTTTGTTTCAGCTGTACCCTGTAAATTTTAACATGTATCACTTTTTTTTGGCAGAACTGGGGATTGAACTCAGGCCCTTGAACTTACTAGGCAAGCGCTTATTCCACTGAGCCATCTCCCCAGCCCCCACGCGTTTACATTCAGTTTGACACAACTTTCAATTTCTCCTATGATTTCTTCATTGGTCTACGAGGGTTATTTAAAAGGGTTTTATGGAGACCAGCAGAGGTAGCAGCTTTTGCCCTCTTCAGCCCACCGTCCACCCGCCTCTGGGTCTCTTTTCCCCTCCCTCTTCCTTCCCCTCCACCCCCACTTCCTCCTTCGCCCACTCACAGGAAGTGGGGGGGTCTTCCCTTCCCACCCACCCCTATTGTTCTGCTCTGGCCTCCCACCCTTCCCCTTCCAGCTCAGTCGCCTCGCTCTTGCAGTTTTTGACTTTGAATCCCACCAGTGTCCAAAGACCTGACCACTCAAAAAGTCCAGCGCCCCATAGTATTCCACATGGACACCGGTGTGATTGAAGGTGGATTAAATATCACTCTCACCATCTGGCTACTTATGTATGGAGAAGGAAGTTGGCAGTATCATCGTAAAGAGAGGATAATCAGTTAAGAAGATGAGTGAGGAGAGTGGTGCATGTATCAATATCTCAAAAGGGAATTGTCCTGAGCGAATTATCACTTTGGCTGGACCCACTAATGCCATCTGCAAAGCCTTTGCTATGATCATTGACAAACTGGAAGAGGACATCAGCAGCTGTATGACCAGCAGCACAGCTGGTAGATGCATGGTCACTTTGAGGTTGGTGGTCCCTGCTAGTCAGTGTGGCTCTCTCATTGGAAAAGGCAGTTGCAAGATAAGGAAATACAAGAGTACAGGGGCTCAGGTCCAAGTGGCAAGTAGATATGCTCTCCAATTCAACTGAGAGGGCCATCGCTATTGCTGGCATCCCACAGTCCACCACTGAGTGTGTCAAACAGATCTGTGTGGTCATGTTGGAGATTTTCTCCCTGTCTCCCACCCCACCCACCTTCAAGGACATGACTATCCCCTACTAGCCCAAGCCATTAAGTTCTCTGGTCATCTTGGCAGGTGGTCAGGACAGGTACAGCACAGGCAGCAACAGTGCAAGCTTTCCCCACAGCACCCTGTCCGTGTGCCTGAACCCTGACCTGGAGGGACCTCCACTAGAGGCCTATACCATTCAAGGACAGTATGCCATTCCAAAGCCAAATTTGACCAAGCTGTACAACAACAATCTCATGTGGCAGTGCCACAATCTCATTTTCCCATGACTTACGGCAACACGGGATTCAGTGGCCTTGAATCCAGCTCTCTAGAGGTGAAAGGCTGTTGGGCAGGTTTGGATGCATCTGCTCACATACTTGTCATGAACTCAACATTCTAGATGGTTTGATTGGCTTCATAATTGGCCATCAAGGTGCCAAAATCAATGAGATCCATCAGATGTCTGGGGCATAAATCCAAGTTGCCAACCCAGTGGAAGGATCTACTGATAGGCAGGTTACCATCACTGGATCTGCTGCCAGCATTAGCCTGGCTCAATATCTAATCAATGTCAGGCTTTCCTTGGAGGCAGGTGGCACGAGGAGCAGCTAGAGCAATGCAGATTCGTCCATAACCCTTTCTGCGGTTCACCACTACCCATGATCCATCTGTGTAGTTTCTGAACAGTCAGTGATTCAAGGTTTTAAGTAGTTTGTAAATTTTCAGTTTCTACACCCTCTATCATCTGGTCATGATTATTTTTCCACTCATGATTTTTAATTAAAGTGTTTTAATTCCTTTCTCTGTTGAGCTGTTTATGCTGAGATCCATATTTCGTTTTATAAGCTTCTCCCCCCCCCCTTTTTTTTTTTTTTGTTTTGTTTGTTTTTTTGGCTTGTGAATTTTTCTGTTTGTCATGAAAATGTAAGAGTGAAATACTAATACGTTTCAGTTTAGTTCTGTGATGTCAGGAATTTTTCAAAAAATATTAAAAGTGGACTGGAGCCTTTTCTTTGTGAATAAAAAAAAGTGTTTTATATAACTTCATGATATTTGGCGATTTTCAAGATGGCTCACTACTTCTACTTTTTAATTCAATTCCATACAATCAGAGAATATTAATTGTATGACTTCTATCTTTTTAAATATTTGAGGCATGTCTTATGGCCAAGTATGTCCTGTCTTGATGAGCATTCCTTATGCAACCTGAAAAGTACGTGACTTCTACTGTTAGAGGGGTGATCTATAAATGTCAATTAGATCAACTTGACAGATAGTCTCATTGCAATCTGTATTCTTGCAGCTATGATGATCATGTCGACACATTAGGAGTACCTACTCTGTTTTGAGGGCACTGACTGGTGAGGAATTATTTAGAGGGGAACTGAATTTTACTATAATATTTGACCAAGGCACATGTGTGTCACAATCAGGTCCACCTAACCCAGTGGATGAACAGAGAGAGTTGAAGCTAAGTTGCTTTACTTTATTAATTCAGTCAGTCCTTTGAGGCTGCTTATGTATCTCTCCTATTTCAGGGGAACTCAAGGAGAGAGGACACACATTCACCAGGGGACAGGCTATCTTGCTCTATGACTAATATGCCTGGTGAATTGAGTAGGTCTAATGAGACAGGACCTATTCTGGCACCTTACATGAGGGGATTGATTGCCTTGGTGTTGAGCACCCTGGGGATCAAACCTGGGGATTGAGTATGCTCAGTGCTTAGCTCACCTGATGACTGACAATTCTCAAGGGCTGCTCACCTAGGAACTGAGCATGAATGATCCTTCTAGTTGTTTAACTCTAATTCTTTAATTTTTTTAAAAATTAGGATGGGTTTGTAGTACAAGAAGATTACATTCCTGATGGGGAGTTGGTGTATATACATAGAACATCTTAATTCTTTTTTTGCTCCCTCCCCTCCCCAGTCTTTCCTTTCCCTTTATTTTACCTTTCTATCTCTTTCCTATTTTTTTCTCTCCCTCCCTCCCTCCCTTCCTCCCTCCCTCCTTCCTTCCTTTCTTCTTTTCTTTTTGTATTTTAGGGAATGGTCTAGAGGATGTTCAGGGTCTCACAGCTAGATCGGACTTGTAGTGATTCTCCTGTTTACAGCCTCCCAAGAGCTGGGATTACAGGCTTGCTACAGTGCCCAATCTCAATTGCTGTCTCAGCGTGCCCCAGGGGCAGGGCCAGTACAGTAGGCCTGGGGATTGAACCCTAGCCCCTATGCCTGCTTGCAGGCTCTTTAATCAGCTGAGTTATTTGGCCAGCCTTCCTTCCTATTTTCTGTATTTTATTTTGCTCTTTCCTTATATTTTGTTCATTTATTTACTGGGAAATAAAGTATATATTTAGAATTAGCCAGCTGACTCAGTTTAGATGATCCCAATTTGTTGGCAACATCGAATGCGGCATAATCAGGAGCCAGTTGAACACATACATGCCTTCTTCTCTCCATCAGGCCTGATTAGGGTATTGACTTTGGCAACATCGATGTCATACAGCTTCTTTACAGCTTGTTTGATTCGGTGCTTATTAGCTTTGCCATCCACAATGAACATCTGGCCCATTCATGGCTGTGTTGTTGTCCTCGATCTTTTCCATGGCTGACCCTGTGCTCAGTGGGAACTTGATGATGCATAGTGGTCAAGCTTGTTTCTCCTGGGGGTGCTCTTCCAAGAGTATTTGGGCTGCCTCCAGAGCCGCCATGTCTTGGGATGGCAGAAGGTAGGTGACGTTCGTATCTTCTTCTTTTTGGGGCTGTGGACGCCTTTCAGCATGGCCTTCTTGGCCTTCAAAGCTTCTGCTTAGGCTTCAGCTTTGGGAGGGGCAGGGGCTTCCTGCTTCACCTTCAGCACCATCTTGGTAAAAAGGGTTCCTTGTATTTTAGGCAAGAGAAGTCATGCACTATTTAAGCTTCATGTGTCTGAATTGTTTCATTTAGCACTTTGGTCTCAAGGCACACCCACTTGTCCTTCAAATGACTCAAGTTTATGCTTCTGTATGGCAGAGCAGTACTCTGTTGTGTGTAAACACCACATCTTCTTTATACATTCATCCATTGATGGGTACAGAGGGTACTTCCAAGATTAAGCTATTGAGTCGTGATGCAATAAACATTGGCATACAGGTATCACTGTGACATTGTTCTTGAACTCTTTTGAGAAAATACCTACAGAGGAAATAGATGGGTCAAATGGACTCTAGAGGGTTAGTTTTTTTCTTTGTGGAATCTCTATATTGATTTCCAGAGTGGTTATCCTAGTTCATACTCCTCCCAACAATGTGGAAGAGTTCCTCTTCCCCTGTAGCCTTGGCAGATAGATATTCTTCCTAGGAAAAGCTGCAATCCCAGTGTTGTTCAAGTGTGCATTTCTTGAATAGTCAGCAGTATTGAACATTTCTTCGAGTATTTATTAGCCATCTGTAGTTCTGACAGTGCTAATGCTTGATGCTCCTGTCCTATGGTGCCCAGGGGCTTTTAACCTCGAAAAGACAGAGTTTAGAATTATCAAAACCAACTGTACATTGCACAGATGGGATTCTGAAGGCTGTTAGAAGTTAAGGCACTGGTCAAGGTCTTTAGTTGGTCAATGTCAGGATGGGAATAAGTCACTGTGTTTCTTTTTCTTGGCTTACTCTATTGCAATCCTTCACTTGCTGCCTGGAACTCACATGTCCACTGTGATGGCTGATTTTCCACAGGCAAAGAAATAAAGAGGGTGAGAATGAAAAGATTTCCCTCTGGCTTCTCTTTTCAGGAAACATTCTCTCTTTTCAGGAGCCCTGTTAGGAGAGCAGGTGGCAAGAGGGATGAGTACTCATGACCCATTTTCCCTTTGCTTGGTGGATGAGGGTCCTTGAGGAATTGCTTTGTTTGATTTATTTGGGACTGAGGTCAGAGTTTATGAATGAGAGTGCAGGGGGAGTGCAGCTCAGGGATTTGTGGCTTAATTGCTCTGAGCAATTGGGAAAGCAAGGAGCAGAGAAAAACCCTTCAGGGGGGAACGAGTAATTATTTGTGTACAGAAATCATTTTGTGCTTGTTGCAAAATGTTTGCAAACTGTCGGGTATTGGTGAATGAACATGCGTGCGTGCATGTTTTAGTTACAGCAATTTATTCAGCCCATCTCTCAATCTGTTGGAAAGTGGTTTTGCCACGAGGGCTGATGGTTTATTTTTTCTGCTTAAGCAAAACGTAAATTATCTGGCCCATTAATAGCTGGGTTCTTGAATCCATTATTAGAGGAGAAAAGTAAAAATCCTGGACCGAGATGAATGTTTGCTTTTAAGGTGATTAATAATGCATAGCACCTGGCACATTCATTGCTCTGCCACTGGCCTCACTAGGGAGCGAGGGAAGGAAACAGACTGGGAATGTCGGGGCCTGTGGCTCAGAGTTCACTGAAGTGATTTTCCTTCAGCCCTTCCAGAGCTCTCCTCTTCACAAGCTTCCCATTGTCTTTAACATAAACTCCAGTGAACTGTCAGTGAACTGGCCACGGCTACCTACCCACGAGAGAGAGCATTCACTATATGCCTGGCCATGGAAGGGGAGGGGGAAAGAAGAGGTTTTTTTTTTTTTTTCAATTCTTTTGTAATTGTGTGTGCAAAGACAGACCACCGAGAAGGGTTGGCGCCCAGTGTGTGACAGTGATAGCGCAGAGCGCGATCAGACGTGCTTTCCTGTGGGCAGGAGATGTTGTCTGGAGGAGATGGGCTACAACTTGGCCTTAGGAACTGAGAAATAGGAGCCTGGCTCTAGTCCTAGGTGTTGATTCAAGCACTTGAATCTGTGCCATGGATCATTTTAGGAGCTTTTTGGATATTATTGCTACTCTATCTCAAAAATCTGCAAGGTAGGTGTCATTATCTCTTCTCTTTTCTTATGTATTTAGTACAGGGTCTACAGGCTGTCATGTCACATACTGGACTTATAGTGATCCTCCTGTTTTCAGTCTCCCAAGCGCTGGGATTGCAGGTGCACGCCACCGTGCCTGGTCTCAGCTGACAGCTCAGTGCGCCCTGGGGGCTGGGCTGGTACGGCACACTGGGAATCAAACCCTGGTCCTTATGTCTGCCTAAACAGGTGCTTTAATCCACTGAGCTATCTGGCTGGTCCCTTCATTATCCTTTCTGATGAAAAGAGTTAAGACCAGAGAGGTGATGGTACCTCCCTTCTGTCACACAGTGAACGAAGAGCAGAGCTACGTGAGGACACATTCTACGACCGGGGTCTGAATTCAGTGCTGTCATTACTCTAACTAGGAGGACGAAGCCCTAGGAAGCAGAGAACCTGGGAGGAGCATGGTACATGAATGTGAATAGGAGTGAGTGAGGAGGGTACCATGTGGGTGGAGTCCGGCCTGCCTGTGAAGGAGAAGCTGGTAAGAGTGTGGGGGCCCACGGGGCTGAAGACCACAGCTGGAGACAGCCTTCATGCCCAGCAGGAGGGATGCTCCTCAGATCCGTGAAACACAGTGCTCTCCCTCTCTGGCCCTTGCATGAGCAGGCAACACTGTGTCCCTGGGTGCTGGGGCCTTGGCTTTCTCCTTCCAGTTTTGGGAAGGAAAACTAGCTTCTTCTTTCCGGCTGCTTTCCTCCTTGAAGCCACCTCTTCTTCTCATCATTGGTCACCTACAGCAGCCCCCAGAATCATATTCTTCGTGTCCTCTCTGCAGAGCACAGAGCTTGCAGTATGTGTCTTGTTCCAGGTTGTCAGCTGCTGGTTTCCCACAGCAAGCGCACCCTGGCCCTGCCTACCTCTTGTCCTCTGTGCTTTCTCTTGCTGTTCACTTCCTGATTATGGAATATAAAACTTTTCCCTTCCCCGTTTGCAGAACACCTCTGATCTGAGAATGCTCCCATTCAGAACAGTGACTCAGTCTCCGCTGTTCCCATAGGTTTCCTTCCTCCAGGCCTGATGGTGGTTAGCATTTCTCCCAGTCTCTGGGGAAACAGTGAAAACAGTCTGAAACAGGAATGGGTCTGGTTGTGTGGATGGCAGCAGGACCCAGAGGTGAAGGCAGAAGGAAGCTGTGGCCAGTCCCACGTGAAGCATCATACCCAACAGCCCAACGGGAGCTCACCAAGTGCCCACTTGGTGCTGGCTAGGTATTCAGTCCACTGATATAAGCAAGACAGACATGGACTGAATTTGTGGCACTCACAGGCTAGTAGAGGGGTAGATCTTCAGTAAACTATGGGTGCCTTGCTTGAAAAATTGTCTGATCTGAGCAGGGAGATTATTTGGAACAGGTATGGGCCAGCCAAGGGTCTATCTCTGAAGCCTCATGATGCCCAAACTGAGAGGAATACCTACAGATGAATGTCCAGAGGGAAGGACGGTCACCCCTCATGAATCAGGCTCTGATGCCTGCTTCATGATCATGCTGAGAGTCACAGCTAGTCCTGCCTCAACCTGAATCAGAACCCATTTTTCCTGTTCTGTGTCATTTCCAGGGAACCAGAGTTGTTCCTGATGGATCAGGTGGCCCCTTTAATGGGAGATGTTGTCTCTGATGTTGTTACAGCCACCCCTGACTGTGAGTGGCTTCAGGGACTTTCACAAAAGCCAACAAGAAGAGAAGTGCCCACAGCACAGCACAAAAGGCTTCTATTTTTGGAGGTGGGCATTATTGATTGTGGAGAGACCTGCAGATTGCCTGTTTTTATAATTTTCCCGAGAGTTCATTTTACGCTCTGCTAAGATCTAAATGAACTGGCACAGATGCCTGGACTTTTTTCTGCCTCAGGCGGGTGGGTGGGAGAATGTGTACAAGTTTCAGAAAAGACATCTTGTGCTGGAAGTGGCACCGCTGGTGCTATGGAGGGGGGCGGTCTTATGTCTTGAAGGTGACTGAAAGGAGACAGAGCCACGCCTCCTAAGAACATAGACAGGCAGGCCTTTATTGATTAGGATCGCAGCCTGAGCCACCTGACTTCAGCCTAAACTGAAGGGAGTCAGCATTAGTTGACAGAGGGCCCATGTTACTTTCTGAATGAAGGGAGAGGCGAACTTTCATTGATTCAGTGGTGTGGGCCAATGTCTTGTAATTTCCAGGTAACATCACGGTCATTGAAAGGTGTCTCTTCTTGTGATCCCAGGGTAGTCAGGATTAATTGTCCCCGAGGCAATTGAATTGTTTTTGCAGTTGGCAGCATCATTCTGTGGAAACCATCTTGGGCTTTTGTGTTTGGGCCTTATAACAGGACCGCTGGCAGACACTGCAGTGACACAAGGGTGGGGGCAGGAAAAAGGAGAATTCAAATGAAAACCCATCCCAGGCCCAACGGGCAATCATGTTTTCACATAGAGCTGAGTGGAATCTGATACAGAGGCGAAGGCAGCAAACGGGACAGGCTCCATATGGTGACAGAGAGGCCGAGTCTTTCCATCCTGCTCCAGTCACACATCAGTCCAAGGGAAGAGACAGTGTTTTCAGCACAGGCGTCTTCAGGCCCCAGAAGTAACTCAGGTAACCGTCATTACAAGGCAGACAGCAAGGATATTCTTTACAGAGCAGTTAGCAGGGAATTAATAATGTATTACCTACATTGTGGCCTGCAAGATCAGGCAGCTTTTAAAACAGCTAAGAGCAGGTGACGTTTGAGAGGTTAGTTTATTTTCTTGGTAACAATTTCCTCATTTTATGCAAAAACATTTTGCTTTGGTGGCTTTATCAGCATCTGCAGATGGGTTTATGGGTAAATCAGTGGAGAAGCTATGTGCCAGGCTATCAAGGGGAATATTTTATTGTATCCAGGTGTTTATTTTTTTGTCCCACCACAGTGGTCTCTGTCTTGGCAAAGCTGTGTAAGTGGATGGAGAACAACTTCCTGTTGGGAAGGGCCCCACCAAGACCTGGGTTCCTGGGATGAGGCATTTTTCTATGGGGGTCTGTTCCAGCCGGCAAGAGTCATAAAAGTAGTATTATTTTATTTTATGAGACTTTGAATTTTCCGCAATATAAAACAAAATAGGAATTTACTATTACACCAACTAGAATCACCTTTGTTGGCATTTTGATGTTCTCTTCATCTTTTTTCCTATGCATTGTTTACATTAAATCCTTATTATATATGCAATTTTACATGCTTTTTAAATACCATGCCTTTTTTCCATATTATTTTTAGTTTATTTTCTCTCCAACTCTGTGGCCTTAAGAGATGGTCTCTCTGCTTAATTTTCTTCCTTCACTCTCTTTGACAGTGATTATCCTCCTCGGAACAGTCTGCGAGGCTTTAAAATTTCCTGGTGCCCAGATCAGTCAAATCAGAAACTCTGAGGGTGGAGTCATGTTTCAATGTTAACATTTTTTAAAGGAAGGTTCCCCAGAAAATTGATTGATTATTTATCTATTTGATACAGGGTCTCACCAAGCAGCTCGGACTTGTAGTTATTTATCCTCCTGTCTCAGCCTCACCAGTGCCTGGTTCTGGTGGTCAGCATGCTGTGCCCAGGTTTCCAGGGCCAGCACGGCATGAGGTACTGGAGAGCAAACTTGGGTCCTTGCGCAGGCAGGCACTTAGACTGCTGAGCTATCTCCTCAGCCTTCTCCAGAAGATCTTAACATGAAGCTAAGGATAAGGACTGCTGAGTAGGACTGAAACTCTTCTTCCCAGGCTGATCTTATTGGTCATGAAGTTCCTCTCTTGCTGTGTACTGTAAGGATCAGGTTGATCATGACTATAGTATGGACTTGGTATTATCAACAGCACCAGATATCTGGGGGGGCTCTACTGGCAGAAGGAGGGAGACAGACAAAACCATGCTCAATAAATAATAACAGCAGCACAACTGTTACTACCTTAGTAACTCCAGTATGGTGAACCTCTTGTTTTTATCTGTGACTTTTATTTTCACTGCAGGACCACTCTCCTTCTGTCTCACACAGCTCTGGTGGGGCCATTAATTGTATCTTCTGTACAAACTGGCCATCGGGTCATCTTCACACATGCTCAGAGTCATTGGTCTCAAGAATGGACATGGGACTCCATTGGGATTTCAGTCAGGTTTCTCCTTCCAATTAGTACATAAATTATAGGACGCTCAACCTTAAATACCAGATGAACTATGCATTAGGTCAAGCTACTTGTGGTTGTTCTTGCTCGATATATCCATTTACAGTCGGAGAGAATGAAATCGGTGCACAAAAGCTGAGCTGTGACCAGGCTGAATAGGCGGCAGGTCTTGGGAACACTGTCTTGAAGCTTGATGAAGCCTAAAGTCATCCCTTGGCCTGGGCATCCCAATGCTGCAGCACAAGAAGCTTTCTTTTTTTTTTTTTTTTTTTGTCTTTTTGAGACAGGGTCTCACTATGCAGTTCAGGCTGGCCTTAAGCTCACTTTGTAGCTCAGGCTGGTCTCGAACTCACAACAATCCTCCTACCTCAGCCTCCCGAGTGCTGGGATTACAGGCATGCGCCACCACGCCCGGCTTTTTTGTCTTTTTGAGACAGGGTCTTCCTATGCAGTTCAGGCTGGCCTTGAGCTCACTTTGTAGCTCAGGCTGGTCTCGAACTCACAACAATCCTCCTGCCTCAGCCTCCCAAGTGCTGGGATTACAGGCATGCGCCACCACGCCCGGCTAAGAAGCTTTCTTTTTGATTAAGCTATTTGGAGCCTGTTTTTTTCCTTTCTTTCTTTCATTTTTTTTTTTTTTTTTTTTTGTAATTTGCAAGTAAGAATTGTAAAGTAGCAGAAATTAGTAATTGAAAGCAGTAGGTTCTGAAATGTGGGATTGCTGAGCCGAAGACAAATGGTGCACAGGGGAGCCCCCTCTTCGCAACTGGTAAGCTGGGGGTCCTTGCAATGCTATAGCAAAGCAGCTGGTTAAATTGTTACCACATGCTTACTGAGGATGACACTTGTAGGGGATGGGTAGATAATTTGCAGGATAGTAGAAGTGTTGGCTACTTCTGCGGCTTTCTCCAAGGAGGCCATAAATATAGTCTATAATACATGTGGACTTAGTATCCTGTTGCAAGGTAGAACAGAAGAATAGGAGATACCTTTAGCCAGTCTGGCTATTCCTTAGCCAGAGTTCTGATGGCATAAGCACTATGCCTTTAAGGCTTGAAAAGGTAGCATTTCCTGTTTGGAGCTAAGGTAGGAAGGCAGGAAAGAGGTAAGGCTGAGAAGGACGATTTAAATGGGAGGAGCCAAGGAATGAGGGAAGCAGACAGAGCACTCCAGGCTTCTAAGTGGCTTCTGAAGCTCCTCTCACAGGTCTTTTCCTTTTTTGAAGAAATGATACTTGCCTTTGTCTGTTTTTGAATATCTTGTGCTGCTATAGCAAGATACTTCAGGGTGGGTGCGTTATAAAGAGGTCCATGTAGTTTACTATTCTGGAGATTCAAGGATGTGGGGGTCAACATCTGGTTGGCTCTGGTGAGGGCATCCTGACTACATCACAGCCTGGCAGATGGCATTGTGGTGGGAGCACCTGTAAGAGGGAGAGAGCACCTGGCAAGAAGCAAGAAAGAATTTTATAATAACCTGTTCTGTAGAGCACCAGGTGTGCTATTTCACTTCATGAAACCAGCCTGCATTTTCTCCAAGTGGGGCGTGTCCACAACCATACTACCTTCTTTAGGCCCCACTGTTTAAAAGCTCTGCTGCCTCAACTCTGGTACACCAAGGGCCAAACTCTCAGCATCAGGCCTTCTGGGGGCATGCTCAGGTCATGTCCAAGCTATCGAAACTCCTTTTCTGTAAAGCACAGCTTGAGTGCGTGGGCAAATCAGACATTCCTTAGAGTGCTTTTTTTTTCCCTGAGGTTTCTCCCCAAGCATATATGCTACTGTCTAATACTTGAATTCTAGTCTATTTTTCATTCCAAAATGAATGAGATATTATCAGTAATTGTTTTATGCAGTTATTGCTTATATTTTGCCAACTATTTTATAGTATCTTTCCTTATCATTGTATCTTGAGTTTTAGTGCTTTCATTTGGGACAATTTTTCTTCTACCCGAAGAAGAAGGCCTAAAATTTTCTTTAATGAATGTATCATAGTAGTGAATTTTCTGTTTTTTTTTTTTTTTGTCTTAAAATGTGTTTTTTGTGTCTTTCTTTCATCCTCCTTAGTTAAAGAAAGGTTTATGAATGTAGAATTTAGGGGCCGAGGAGATGGCTCAGTGGAATAAGTGCTTCCCTGGCAAGTGCAAGGGCCTGAGTTCAATCCCCAGTTCCAAAAAAAAAAAAAAAAGGATATTTTATTTCCCCAGATTGAAGATAATTTTCCAGTGTCTTTCCATTGTTGTATCTGAGGCACTGGTAGGTGTATTCTGTAATTTCATTATAATGTGCCTATGAGGGGTGATCCCTTTTAATTTACTCTACTGGAAATTTACAGGATTCCCCAAATTTGAGAATTTGTGTCTTTCAATGCTTTGGAAAAATTCTTGGCTATTATCTCTCTCCATTTTCTTAGTTTTTCAGTTTTAGAGTCTGATAGAATTACATTAGATTCTTTCAGTATATTTCTTTTGTTTAACCTCTCTTTCATATTCCATCTTTTCATCCTAGGCCACATATAGGAAATCTCTTCATATTTGTAGTTTACCAGTTATCTTTTCACAGGTATTTAACTTACTGGTTAATACATTTTCTGAATTTTAGATTTAATTATTGTTGTTTTTGTTCTAGAAGTGCTACTTGACTCACTTTCAAGTTTATTTTTTTTTCCATGTATTTATGTGTATGCAACATTCTATATTGGAAAATTTCAGTGGCTGAAGTTCTTATAAATTTATTGTTTTTCCATGCAGATTTTCATTCATGATATTCTATGTCTTCTTTATGAGTTTTCTATTGTGTAATTTTGGGCTTTAAACTGTTTATCATCCTTGGGACTTTTGTTGGATTCTTGAGGCCTTGCTTGAGGTTGAGTTTCTGCAAAAGAGCTTTTCTGTTTGCTTATGCAGCGACTAAAGGTACTAACTTAATTTTAATATTTTTTGGATTTCACAGCCTGTGTGATTTTGAATCTCAAAGTTGTATAAAGGGTGCATTGGATTTATAGCAAGTTTCCCCCTTCAACGAATGCTAGTAAGTTTTCTTATTGCCTGCTTTTGAGGATCCAGGTCTATTTTGAGTTGACTTTTAGTATGTGTGATCCCTTTGAACCTCAACTTTATATGTGGATTGAAGAGTAGGTTTCCAGCCTTGGGAAATTTAGCTGAGACTGAGTTTTATCTTCTTCCCCAATACCCCAGGTAGTGTTCATGGATGGACTCAAAGTCAGTGGGGTTTAATAGAAATCCTCTAGGCAAAAGTAGACTTTAGCACTAATTTTCATGCCAGACTTCTTATTTCATTTGTTTTAGGGCTTCACAGATTTCTTACTTTTGTGCCAGCTTGATAATGCATTTAAATAGATTAAAAAAATAGTTTATTTGATCATATAATAGTTTCACTCCAGAGGGTCCTTCTGAAGAATCAAATCTAGCCTGCTGTTGGAAAGAAGCCATTGCTTTATTTTTTATAACTCAAGTTAATTTCTCCTTGAAGTCGCCATTGACTTTACTTGTGTTAATTCAAGCCATCCTCCACCCCCACGTGTGTGTGGATCGTTAATGCCAAGGCATGTGTTTCGAAGCAAATGTACCTGATTCCAATACCACTTCCTCACATGGTCTATCTATAATTACTGAGCCATCCATGTCTCAGCCCCAAGACGTTTTCAGGTTCCCAGTGGCTTTATTTCTCTCTTGAAACCTATATTACCACCTACGAGACCCTTAATCGTCAGTCTCTTTTCTGAATTACAGAGAAGTGCTGGGTGGGACAGAGGAATGTATTCCTTCGGCAGACTTTTTTGTTTTTTTAATTTAGGACAGGGTCTATAGGGTCTATCTACATAGATCGTACTCATAGTGATTCTGCTGTTTTCAGCTTGGCATGTGCCACCATGCCCTGTCTCAAACGCCCTCTCAGCATGTCCCTGGGGGGTGGGAGTGGGGCCTAAGCTATCTGGCCTGCCCTCCTTCAGCAGTTTACTATTAGAGCCTGGCCTTGGTCACTTGGAATCTGAAGATGGGATGAATGAGGGACAGTTTGGCTTTTGGGTTGCAGCTGCACTGACACACGCTTGCTGTTAATGAAGAGCTTGATGCAGTTTCAGGGACCTGTTCAGTGAGTAGAGCTTGGTCGGCAGAGAGTCCATTCTGCAGTCTGGGGAAGGGAAGAGGGGCTTGTGGGAGAATTAGGCCTACCCTGCTCCAGAGAGTAAGTATAGGGTTTGTAGTGAGTGGGATTTCCATAGTCTGAAGGATTGATTTCTTTCTGTCAGCCTCTGTCTCTCGAGACATAGGGTCAAGATTCAGAATTAGGGCGGCCTCATTCTTCCCGTAGTCTTTTCTTCTCTTGCTCTCCCTTTGCAACTTCTTCTTTCTTTTTATTGTTTATTTATTTGGTACAGGGCCTTGCTCTGAAACTTGGACTCAGCGATCCTCCTGGCTCAGCCTCCCCAGGGCTGGGATTACAGGCACGTGCTATCATGTCCGGTTTTGATGGCCGGTTCAGTACAGGGTCAGCATACACATGGTAGGGGAAGCGAATCTGGGTCCTTGAGCTTGAGAGGCAGGCGCTTAGACTACTGAACCGTCTCCCAGCCTTCCAACCTTTTCTTGCCACCTTCCTTTTTCTTAAAGTATCTGTTACATTTTTACTTAAAGATAATTTTCATTTTTTAAAGTAAAATTAATGTACATTCATGATATAAAATTTAGGAAATGTAGAAAAGTACAAGGAGATAATTAATATTTACCCACAATTCTATCAACTATTATTTATAACTACGATTTATAGTTTGTTGTATATAGTTATGTATTTTCTATTTGTAAAGCAATAATCTATAATCCAATAATTTATAAAATGTATATGATAATAATGTATTTTTTTATTGACTTTTTTTTTTTGTGGAACCGAGGATTGAACTCAGGCCCCTGCGCTTGCCAGGAAGCGCTTATTCTACTGAGCCATCTCCCCAGGCCTGACTACTTTTTGTTTTTTTCTTTTCTTTTGTATTTTTAGGGAAGAGTCTACAGGGTGTTCAGGGTCTCACTACTAGATGGGACTCGTAGTGATCTGCCTACTTACAGCCTCCCAAGAACTGGGATTACAGGTGCGTGCCATCATACCCAATCACAATCGCTGTCTCAGTGTACCCCCCGGGCTGTACCAGCATGGTAGGTCCAGGGATTGAACCCCTGGCCCCTGCGCCTGCTTTCAGGTGCTTTAATCTGCTGAGCTACTTGGCCAACCCTGACTATTTTTTTTCCGCTTCAGATCTATTATGAAAAATTGTATTAGTTTAAATATTTTTGGAAAGAATATTCCTAATGGCTCATAGATCCCACTGTCTACATGGAATATTAAGTGTTCAACTGCATTATGTATTTGGATGCTTTTTTTTCAGTTTTATAAATAACTCTCTGATAAATATATATTTTTTTGATAAATGTATTTGTGTATAAATTTTTGTGTTCACTTCTGCTTTTTTCTTATGCATATATTGTTGTATATGGAATGATTTTATTGGTTCTCTTTTAGATTTTGAAGCTCATATAAAGGTATTATATAATAATGTACTATGCATATGTGGTACAAAATGTGTCCTTCAAAATTGTGCAGAATAAATAACGAAACTTGTGTGAAAAATGCACTTGAGGCAAGATCATTCAAAATTTGCCATGCTACGATTGCAACACAGATAAAAGGGGGACAATTCTAATAAAAGGTTATTAAAATTAATTATATTAAAAAATAAATAAAGTTAATTATATTGCTAATAGGAAGAGGAACTTTGCCAGTAAATACTGGACTTGTAGTTTGGAATGTTGCTTGGTAGAAAGGGGCACAGGGGAAGGTTGCTGATGAGATTCTTGGTTTTGGGGTTGGCGCAGGAGGACAAGGAAAGGGCATAAAGAAGGTGTGTACCAAGGTCTCATATGGTGCCTGGTAATAATAAGTGCTTTCCAGCGAAGAAGGAGAGCATGCTGGGTGAGCAGTGTGAGCTGCACCCTGCTGGGGTGTCCTGCCTTTGCTTAGCTGGGAGAACGGACTTTGAGGCCAGCAGCTGGCACTGCGTGGCTTGAAACCCAGCCTTCAGGAAGCACCGCAGAGGAGACAAGGGAGGCTCTGGGCTGCGCTGGCATCCTGCCCTTGTCAGCCAATCACGTAGCACCTCATTCTCATTACAGGAGCATATGCTGCAGCAAAACAGTCAGCATTGCCAAGCTGCTGTCCAGAGATGGTGTTTTCATAGACTTCCATTGTCAGTGTATAAAATCCTTGGCTGGACCCTGCCCAATGCAGAATGTAAAGACCTTTCAGATTTTCCTGATTTGATAGATTTTTATTGTGTTAAGCATTTCAAAAGAGCTAGAAGAGAGGACTTTGAATTTCTCACCACAAAGAAATAATAAACGAATGGGGAAATGGATATACTTTTTGGTGGCATATCACCCCACAGATATCATATATGCATAGTGTATGTCAATTAGAAACAAGTTAAAGAAAGAATTTAGAAAAGAAAAATAAAGAGCCACTCCAAACATGTTACTTCATTTAAAAATGTGCAATTTTTTATATCAAGGAAGTTGACTATTTCTTATATATTCTTTAGCCAATTATATAACCTATGAATTTTGGGGGTCTGCTGCCTATTGTTCTATTAGAGTGTCAGTATTGTACTAATTGATGTTTTGTTATATACGGAGGTATTAATCCTCTCTCTGTTGTATTTTTCTTAGCTTGTCTTTGGGCTTTAAGTTCTGTTTGTAATTCTTTTGAGGTGCAGGAATTTGAAAATGTTGTCATCAAATCTATAGTTCTTTTCCTTTATTATTTTATCCATTGATTTACACTTGGAAAAATTTTCTCTATTCATCAGTTAGTTGAATATTTACATATATTTCTTTCCAGAATTTTTAGTTTTTTTTTCCACATTTGTTTTCTTAGAGTTTGTGGTATGATACAGTGACCCAATAATTTATCTCCCCTCAAATCTGATTTTCTTTAATATTTAATAAGAGTACTTCTATAAGTTTCTGATAGTTCTGATAATATCTATTAATCTCACTATTATAAAATATGTTCACTTAAGGCTGATATACTACTTTATTGATCTGTATGCCAGTATTTTCTTCTATACTATCATATTTTAGTTGTTAGATTTATGTTTAAATATCTGTTTAAATACCTGAATGTAATCTCTTCTTGTTCTTTTTTTACCCAAAGTTCTTTAGTTGATTTTTTTTTATTTTTAAAAATTTTGTGCAGGGTTTCACTATGCAGCTGGAACTTGTCGTGATCCTCCTGTTTTCAGCCTCCCCAACACTGAGATTGCAGATATGTGACCCCATGCCTGGACTTGTTTGCCCACTCAGTGCACCCAGAGCCGAGGCTGGGGTGGCATGTTGTGCCAGGGATCAAGCTCCAGCCCCTGTGCTTATGTAAGCAGGCACTTGGTCCACTGAACTCTCTCTCTGCTAAAAAAAAAAAAAATCTTTTTTTTACCTGTTTCTTCTTACATATCAGTTCAAATTAATTCACAAGATTTGTTTTTGAAGTCAGAGTTGTATTAATTTAGGAGGTCAGAAAACATTCTTTTTTGTAATTAGTTCAATAGTAAATATTCTAAAAACCACAGATAATTTCATCTCCTCCTCATTTTTCCCCTTTCTTTTTTGCATTATTTTTGTTTATAAACGTAAGGTATAAAAATACTCTGAATTCATGGACTGGGGAAAAAACAAAATGGGCTGATTTAGTCCACAGATTGTAGTTTGCTGTCCCTTCCAGCACAATGATTCTATTTATTTCCTAATCACTCGATTACTTGTACAACTGAGCGCCACAGGTAAGGGTGACTTTAAGCATAGCAAGTTACTATGCCACAGTTCTGGAGCGTAGAACCTTTACATCAATGTATGGGCAGGGCTATTCCCTCTAAGTTGCATAGGGGAATTCTCTCTTCTCCACCTCTCATGGTTTGCTATTGATCCCATGGGCTTGGAGCTGCATTACGCCAGTGCCTGCCTCCGCCATCCCACGGGCTTCTCCCTGTGTGTCTGTGTTGGCACCTGGCCATCTTCTTATAACTGATGACATTGCCATATTGGAGCTGGGGTCCAACCAGTGTGACTTCACCTTACCTAATTACATCTGCAACATTCTTATTTACCAACAGGTTGTATTCTGAGATACTGGGAATTAGAATTTCACCATGTTTTATTGGCATGTCATAGGCAGCATATAAAACCAATAAACTCATTTGAGAACAATACAAGAGATATTTTCAATATTGACTATTCCCTTCAATAATATTATACACATGTATCCTGTATCAATCTGTTTTGGAGCATTAAAGCCTGGAATAATTTTTCTTACAAGCCTGGAATAATCACTATTTATTCATATAATTCTAAATTTACCTTGCTGTTATTTATGTAGACATTTATGTCTGCATTCTTAGATGAAGTTGATATTTAGTTTTCTTTTTATGCTGTTGCTTTATTGAGACCGTACTGCCTCCATTGGAGGCAAAGGCTAGCTCTTTGCATTTGTCTAGCACACGTGGGAGCAGTGTATATAGCAGGGGAATCAGTTCTTCCTGAAAAGCCCAAAAGAAGCCACGAGTAAAACTATCAGGCCTGTGGCCTTTTCTTTTTAGAGATGATTTTTTTTGCTGACTTTGCAGTTCCTGGGGCTGGGGAGGTAGCTCGGTAGTCTAAGCACCTGCCTGGCAAGCATAAGGACCCAGGTTTCATTCCTGGTACCACGTGCTGTGCCACTCCGGTGTCGTGCCAGCCACTGAAGCCAGGCATGGTGGTGCATGTCTGCAATCCCAGTTCGGGTGGAGGGTGCTGAGACAGGAGGATCACTATGAGTCTGAACTGTATAGTAAGACCCTGTACCAAATAATAATGAAATTAAAAAAAAAACAAAAAAACCTTTGCTCTTCCTCCATGGTTATTGGTCCCTCTCTGTGTGAACAGAGTCAGATCAGAATCACTGGAACATTCCCTGTGAGTTCTTGGAATGCCCTCTTGTACCTGGATACAGGACCAGTGGCTCGGTACTGCTGACTCAAGATCAATGGCAGGCTCTGACTATGGACTGTTCTTTGCATAGAATACATTGGTTGAGGCAGTCTATCAGGAGTTCACCTGCAAGGGCATTGGGCTGGCCATTGTTAACCCAGGTATATTCACCTATGTCATCCTAAGCGTGCAGTGCTCAGAGATCATATGTTGTCACTTTTGCTCACGGATGGTGCCACTAGTAGTTGCTGTGATGGCCAAGTGGGACCAAAGGCTGCAGATGCTAGCTACCCTGTTAGCTTGCATCAGAACCTATCATGTTGGGCAGTCATCTTTCTACTCCAGCCCGGCCTACTAAGTGCTCATCTGTCTCAGTACTGCTCCTCACCATGCTTCCACATCTGCCACATGGGAAGGAGCACACTTCCTCCCTTTGGACACCCACAGGCACTGCTGTGTGGAATAGCCCGTTAGAGTCCTAGATTTCTGGCTATTCTTTGGCGCTGCTGGATTCAATATGTTTTTCCATATGTTTGAACCTTTTTGCAATTCTTCCATCTGTTTCTGGGAAATGTGAAAGAATTTAATGATCTTTTCTGGGGTTATTAAACCGACAGCTGTTGTCATTAATAGAGGACATTCTTTGCTGTGGTGAATAACAGCTAGTCATAACTCCAGCCTATCCTATGCATTCTCATTAATCACTAGAGTATCTGTCTCAAGACTGGGGTTATGGACACTGGGGGCTCTGCTAGCTTTGAAGGTGATTCATCTTCAAAATGTGGATGCCCTCACTTGCTTTTTTTGTAGTCTGGGAGGCTTTTGAGGCAAAAACGTGTAATTGGCAAAACCCAAAATCCTATCTACCCACCTTTCTTTGAAAGTGAAGTAGCTTCAGTGTTAAAAAGGAAAGATTACATTTCTCTGTGTGTTTCACATTATGGTTCATTTTCCAGCAGGAGGTTTAAGACAGGGGAAAATCAACTTTTACAGTGTGAATTGAAGGCTTTCTATACTGTCAAGAGATTGGAAACCCAGGGCCAAGGTGGAGATCCCCCTGAGAAACAGAAGGGAGGAGAGGGCTGAGCAAGACAGGCTGACCTGGTCACCACCTGTCCCATAGGCAGACTGGGTCTCACTGACCAAAAGCCTGAAGGACTGAACTTGGGGATCAGGTAGCCTTCGTGTCTGTATCTTGTACTATGAATAGCCACTACGGAGACAACAATATGCAATGTATTAATTATTGAAATTGTCCTACTAATTGGTTTTGAAACTATCTCATTGTTATTTGTTTCTCAATAAAATTAATAATAATAATAATAATAATAAAAAGGAAATCCAATAGCAGAAGGATGGGGGAATTCTTCCTCTTATCCAGCTGTCGTTCCAAGATGCATGGAGAAGGCAAGGGAATGAGCAATCAGGAAACTGCAAGCTTCATTGTCCTCATAGCCCTGGCAAGTCTACCCCAGGCACCAGGTCTGGTTGACAGAACTGGGCAGATAAAACTGACCACAGGCCCATTCTTAGGAGCAGTTGGGGGTGCAAATGGCCACTCATTAGAGAAGGCCACCTACATAAAGCTGGTGACACTCAGCAACAGACACGTTCTGCATCTCCCTGGCTATTCAGAGGTGTCAAGAGCCCCCTGTGGTGGAGGTGGGAGGCTTAGGGATTTGCTTTGGATGCTGGGTCAGGATGGGGATCAGGGGGTAGGATCTGGAGTGGCAGCCGGACAGGTTACAGACGAGGACTGGGGCCTACTCTATTGTCTATTACCCAGAATCCTCTTTTCTTCATGGAATTAAGAGTCAAAACTTGCCACAGGAAGCTACGAGTGCTTGGTAATTGGGATAGAGAATAGGGTAGAAGGAGCAGGGGAAGTGTGAAGTGACAGATTGTTTCCTCTGAAGCTCCACCCATCTATCCACTTAGTTCCTGAGTATGTGTTGGGCATTGCTTTAAGCCATGGGATTATAAAAGGGCCCTAGGTTCTGACCCAAAGGAGTTTGTTTTCCAGCGAGGAAAGAGGCTTTCGAGTCATAGGGCGCCACTGCCTCATAGGGACACATGACAGACACTGTGGGCACAGAGGAGTGGCACTAAATTCCAGTGCTGGCATGGGTCAGGGAAGGCTTCTTGGAGATGTATCAGTTCAATGCTAAAGGACAAGCAGGGTTCAGTCAGACCCTAGAGGTGGGAGGAAGTACGAAGCAGAAGAGGCAGTTGTGCTAGGGCTTGCAGGGGGCAGGAGCCTGATGCTGGGGTGTGGTGAGTGACCTGGGGGAAGCCAGAGATGAGGTTACACAGGGAGGTTGGGGAAGTGAATTTTCTGATACGCTTTATCGCTAATTAACCATCCCCTGATTTCCTTGACTTGCGGCTTACAGCCACATTTCTAATTGCCTCACTGATGCGTTTGCTGTGATTTTCCTATTGGCTTTCCCTTCTGTCCTACGCACCAATTAGAATATAAAATCTAGCGAAGTGAAAAACAAATGGGTTGTGTGCTGCTTGCTTATAAACTGGCTGCAGTGCTAAGAGCCTTAATAACTTCATACAGTGCATGCATACCTTCTTGTGGGGGAAAAAGAAAGAAAAATGACTGTTGGTTTGGGAACAGTTGTATCTGCTACTGCCTGGCATAAAGAGAGAAGTCAGCCCTTCCTGGAATCAATAAATTAGGAGTAGATTTTCTGCTCAACAGCGCCTGTCCTGTGTTCACATCTTATGTTTTCTTAGAGCATCGATAAACCCATGATGATGACCTCAGATGATTCTTCTCTTTTGATTCCAGCTAGCATGGCTTTGCTCCATTTATTTATAGCTGGGCAGGAACTGGGTCCATCACCCAGATGCTTCTGGATGGGGGAGCTGGAGAGCAACACAATGCTCTGCCCCAACACACCACATATCAATGCATTGTATTGTGCCAATGGGAAAATTACCTGAGATTTCTTATGGAGACACCAACAAGGGTTGAGAGAAGTCAGAGGCCCTAATCCTGCCCAGGGAAATCTCATGGCAAAAAATATTTCTCTAGTCCATGCCACATACCGATACTCTTTTAAAATAAAAAATGTTTTTGGAAAACTCCCTCAGCCGACTCAAGTAATTTCTATTATAATGCTATTTAAATCCATGCAAAAGCTAGAGTACAATCCTTCTGCTGATGGCTCTCATACGACTATAAAAGCAAAACAAATGGACAAATTATAGAAAGGCAAACTACGAAATCAATAAAATTCAAATTAACAACTTGAATTTAATGGGATGTCGTTTTACCAAACTTAAATCATAGCTCTGCCTGGGAGCACAGGGCTAACAGAGGAATGTGAGTTCTTGTGAACCTGTGGAGCCATTTGGAGAGCGGTTCCCATTCCCCCTGCTGTACCTGCTGCTGGAAGGTATCCTTCCATGGAGCTAATACTGTCCTGCTCTTTTCTTTGAAGCCTGCTATAATTAAAGAGGCTAACTGAATTGAATGTGAACCCTGAAATCCAAGAGCTGTACTTGAGTTCTGCCTCCACACACAGATACATACAGACACACACAGACACACACACACACTTGCACACGCACACACATATACACTAGGTACCGGGTACTAGATACTGATACTTAGGAGGGTAAAAAGGCAATTAAGAATGAGACAGATTTTTGCCTTATGGAGCTACTGCGAAAACTGGGCCCTATATGGGAAGCTGATGACAACAGAAACACCTAATTACATATAATGCAATCCTGGATGCTCAGACACCCGTGGTCTGCGAATGGAGTGGTCATACAGGCGTGGGCAATCAAGGAATAGATGGAAGGAGCTCGCCTTTAAGGCAGACAGGGTGCAGTTATGGCAGGTGGGAGGCAGGTCAGTGGGAACACTGGTTCTTTTTAATTTTTTTTTTTTCTTTTTAAAGAGAGTACAAATTAGAATTAAAACAGACAAAAATAAAAGCAATGCAGAATTTCACTTACCAAAGTAATATGAACTTGATGGTATTTGTTGTAATGCATAGTGTTGTCTTCCAACCAGTTATTCATATTACCAGATATATGCATGTGAAATTGGAAGAAGAAAGAAGAAAGAAATGTATAAGAAATTAAGAAGAGGAAAAGTACAAACAATTGAAAAAGGAGACAAAACAAATTAAATCATTAACTGCTTCTTTTCATAGGCCAGCAGAAATGCACAGTACAGTTGTCCAAACCATCTTGCTTATATACGTAGATAAATTTGTTTCCCCCACTCCTTCTCCTGTCCTTCTCAACTCAGTAACTCTTTTTTTTTTGAATAAATTAACTCCCTTTCTCTAGTATCTATTGTACCCTTCAGATTCCACTTTTTTTTTTTTCTTTCAGGTCTGATTTATTTAATATGTTTTAGTCTCTAGTTGCATCCATCTACTAACAAAATACTCAAATTTATCCTGTCTTGTAGCTTAATAATACTCCATTGTGTAAAAATACACTTTCTTTATCTCTTCTTCAGTTGATGGGCATCTGAGTTGTTTCTAGGGTTTAGCTATGACAAATTATGCCGCTATAACGTTTAGCTATAACACGGGTATATCACTGTGGTATGAGGTTTTCAGTTCTTATGGAAAAATATCGGGGGGATAAATGGCTTGAATAGAACTCATAAACTGGGGAAAAATTGTAGCTGACTGTCCTTCCTACAACAGCTTTCTATCTAGAACATAGAAAAAAATTAAAAAAAAAAATCAGGCCCCCATAATTCAAAGATCCAATCCAAAAATAAGCATCTGAGATGAATGTACACTTCTCAGAAGAAGATATACAAATACAAGTAAATGGATGAAAAAAATGTTCAGCATTATTGCTCATTCAAGAAATGCAATGTAAAACAACACTGAGATTCCATCTCACCCCTGAAAGAATGGCTGACTTCTTGATGTCAGCCTGCTAGAAATGCTGTGGGGAAAAAGGAGAACTCTGCACTGTTGGTGGGGGTGCAGACTCGTACAACCACTACGGAAACCAGTGTTGGGGCCTGTAGGGAAGCTCCAGCTCTGCTTGGGTCCAGAAAGGGGCATGTCCTGCCCAAAGGCTTAGGCTCTGATCTTGAGGCCAGCTGGGAAGAGAAAGCTGCCGGAATGAGTGGCTGCCTTGCTTGACTCCCCCCTGGATAGTCTCATTCACCTCCTGGTTCTGGGCCCTCTTGTGTTACGCTGCTCTTAGGGAAGGTAAATTCCAAGATAGTTTAGCTGCGCAACCAAAGGAAAAATAGACAAAAGCTTTGTAAAATCAATAAGCATTAGGTCCCCTTGTGACTAGGAAAGAAAATCAAGGAATCCAAAGAGGAAGCTGTGCTGTGAGGGAAGGTCATCATGGTAACAGATAAAAATATTGCTGATATATGTGAAGGGGAGGATGAGAACGGAGAGGCAGATTCTCAGCAGGCTTTTAGGAAGAGGTGGCTTCTGAAAGATAGGTTCAAGAAATTCTGAAAAGGCCAGGGCTTGCCACTGGCCCTGAGAAAGAGAGAGAGAGAAAGAGTATGCAAGCCACAGCGAGAGATGAAGCTGGTCCCAAGGGACAGGCAGATGAACTGGGACTGTCTCCAGCCATCAGAGACAGAGACCTCCCAATTTCCAAGGATGGGTTAGTCCTGATTCCATTTGTTCTACAGGCCAATTCCATTTGCCTAGAGGGAGTGTGGGGATAACTGGAAGGGCAGTGTCACAGGTGACAGCCACCTGAGGGAGAGCAGACAGGACTTTGGACCAAGGGTGTGGAGGTGAGGTGGAGAGCAGGAGACAGCATGACCTCATCTTATGCATTCCTAGCCCCACTCGCTTCAAGCTCACTTAAGAGCACATGAAGACCTCTTACTCCTTGGGTCTTTGGGGTTGAAGAGATCCCTATGAGGCAGGGTCTATCTACAAAGGGTAGGGACTTGGAGAGCACTCATGATTATCACCTTTTATACCCTCCTCCACGAAATTCATATTGATCTCGCTTGTACCTGGTCCCAGCTCTGGATGGGGTATCTCCACCCTTCTCCCCAACCTTATGAACTTTTTGCTAGAGGTTGTCTGAGGATGACCGAAGCCCTGAATTCTTACCTCTAAAGAGTTCATGCCACAGTTAGCACACTCATCTGCATATTCAGTTCTAAGACATACACTGCAAAGCCTGCTGTCAATCACCGATTCATGCTCCACAGGGACTTAGGAGAACTAATTCATGAGGAAGGGGATTCTCTGGCTCTGCCTCAGGTTTCTCTATGCCACTACACTGGCTCATCTTCTTTCCTGTGTCCCATGCTGGGCTGTACTGGACTGGCCAGTACCTAACATTGTCCAGACAAGTCTCAGGGCCTCCTGCCCTGTGTGCCCAAGACCCTGACTGCATGGTGCAAGCCTTACATTCATTCTCTGTTTCCCCATTTTCACTAGTAGTGTAGGAGGCTGGATAAAGGCATATGGAGCTTGGCGGCTGCTGCCAGCACCTGGCACAGAGTAATGGCTGTGACTGTTCACTGCACTGCACTGAACTGAAATTCTTAGTACATTGGTGAAGCTTCAAGTTCAGGCTCCTCAGCAGAGAGCCTCTCTATGCGGGCTGTGATTTCACAGATCAGCCTCTGTGTTGTGCAAAAGGTGGCCCCAGTCACAGGCCTCTGCTCCCTGCCCCTCCTGCTACAAGGAGGCTCTGCTACTCCTGTTAGCCCAGAACAACCTCTTTTCCTTTTCCCATCACTGTGGCTGATTGTGCAGTCATGGCCTGCATGTTTCTGTTCTGGGTCTACATTTCTCTGACCTGGATTTCAGCAGTGATTGAAGAGCTTTTCTCCTGCTCCAGTTTCCTGATTGAATCCACAGAAAGATGGATGTTGCGCTTGGTATTTGTTCTAGCAAACTGAAGTGTGTGTGTGTGTGTGTGTGTGTGTGTGTGTGTGTGTGTGTGTGAGTGACACGGTGAATCTTTGCTATTTAACCATGACCTGCTCAGTGTTATCTGCTGCTCCTACCTTTTAGTACAGGAAGGATTTGGCCATGGTAATCTGTGGGAAATGATGCTAAGACTAATCTTAAAGCTTTATTTGTGCAGCAAGAACACTTAAAAAAGTATTCAGGGGGTGGGCAAGATAGCTCAGTAGACTAAAGCACCTGCTTAACCAGATTTAGGCAAATGCAGGGACCATTGTTCAATCCCTGACACCATATGCTGCACCAGCCCTGCCCCCAGGCTGGCCACAGAGTCTGGGCATACTGGTGTATGCCTATAATTCCAGCGCTGGGTTAGCTGACAACAGGAAGATCACTAGGAGTCTGAGCTGCATAGTGAGAACCTGTAACAACCAAATACATTAAACTGAGATAAGTATCCAAATATGCTTTTATTTACGCATTATAATCATCTTTCTTGAAAAATATTAAATCTCATTGTTTATGTTTATGGTTGGTAGAAGGACTAACGGTTATTATTGGGGTGGCTGAACCCCCTCCCAATGGGTCATTTAGCTCTGCCACTTTCTGTAGAAACACAACCCAGTGTTTCTAGGCTCAGAGAAATAACTTTGGCCTTAGGACACTGGACTGCTGCTGGACAGTAGTCAAAATAGCTCCCTAGAGCGCATCTCTCCAATCCCAACTACATTATAAACATGCTGTTGCATTTGGTTTGTGACTCAGAACTGGATAGGATCATGGAGCTTTACCTTAAGATCACATGAAACAAATATTTTACCCTGTAGCTGATCCTGGGGACCAAAAACTCAATTCCTCTGAATTTCACCCTGTATAAGACCATTTATGTTTTGCATTTCACAAATATTTATTGAGCACGTGTTACGTGTCACATTCCCTTCTGAGACCTGGGGAAATAGCTGGTGGAATAAGCAGAGCCCTTCCTCTCTGGAAAGTAACAAAGAAGGGCCACAAGGGAACTTTTTGGTGAATGCAATTTTCTGTATACTGGTAAACATTTGCATTTCACAGGCATTTGTATTTGTCAAAACTTGTTGAATGGTACACTAAGGGCCTGTGCATTTTACTCAGTGTAGATCTTCCTTCTAAAATTGAAACATGATTGTGTATAATACAGATTATTGCTGATCTGCAAGCTGAAGTGTTCAGGGGTGAAGTAAAGTGATGTCAACAACTTAACAATATGGCTTGATGGATGGATACATCATTATATATGAGATTAAAGCAGCAACTATCCAAAATGTTAGGAACTGTAGAAGCTAAGGTTTGAGTTTGTGAGTTTTGGCTGTTCAACCCTCTCAACTTTCCTTGAGTTTGAAAAATTTCATGATATATTAGAAGAAATAAGAATGGAAATAAAATAAACATTAAGTCCAAAAAGCTTGAAGTAGTCCCTACTGAAGTAGAATTTACATTCTAGGGGAAAGAGAAATATTTAGTAGATGAGAGGGAGAGAAATGTTTGGAGGAAAATAAATCAGTGGGTGTAGGTATGGTACAATTTAAACTAGATTGTGGAGAAAAGCCTGAAATGGTGAAGAAGTGGCTCATGTCAGAATCTGGATAATTCTAGGCAGAGTACAGCATCTGTAGAGGTCCTGTGGCCAGGTGTGCAGCATGGTCAAGAGTCAACAGGAAGGGCCACCTGGCTGAAGAGCAGGGAGTGAAGCAGATGAAGCCAGAGAGGAAATGAAGTTCACAAACACCATGAGAACCTTGCCTTCTATCTTATAAGCCATGGGAGCCAAAGTAGGGCTGGAGTAGAGTGGACAAGTGAAATAACCCTACCTTTATCCTAAAAGACTCCATCGAGCTGCTATGTTGGGGACAGAGTGTGTGTCTGGGGGCAACAGCAGAGGCTGGGGATGGTCACAAGACTATGGCAAAGGGACCAGGGTGGGAGCAGAGGAAGTCTTTAGAATTAGTTGGATTCCTGACATTCTTTCAAGACACAGCCCTCAGGGTTTTCTTGCAGCATGGGCATGCGATAGAAAAGACAAGGAGAGTCCAAGCGACTCCAAGATTTCCGGTTTGAGTGGTTGGTTTCCTGAGAGGAAGGGCCCAATCAGATGTGAAGGAAGAGGGTAAGCAAGGAAAGAAGGACTGGGAGGGCCAGAGCATGGCAATCTAGAGCCATGTGGAGTTGAGCAGGGGTCAAATTAGCCTTATGTTAGAAGCCAGTGCTGCAAGTTGGGCAATCCATCATAGGTTATGAGAACCAGCCTGGCCTGACTGCTGGTGTCTCAGAGTTGACCCTGGCCTGACTTCCAAAATGGGAAGGGCTAAACTGAAACCTCCATCAACCACCTAGGCCCAGTGAGCCAATTCTGTACCTCTTACTGGGTGGTCCCATCCATAATGCACCACTCACTTGCCTGGAGGGGTTGCTGGTGCGCTTACCAGAAAGCCCCAGTCTCCTGATGCCCCCACAAAGGCACTGAGACCCCCACTTCCTGGAGAATGCCTCCATCCTCAGTAACCCAGGGTGGTTGATCAACCAGCCCTCTGCTCACCTTCTGGCCATGGCTCATCATTTAGTCTGCATTTCTTTCTTTAATATCTTTTCAGTATACTCTGAAAAGTTGCTACATCAACACTTGAAAATGAGGAAAGGTGCCCCTTGGAAATCTCTTTATTTTATTCAAAAATTTATTCTTTTTATTATTTATGTATTGGATACAAGGTCTCACTTTACAGTTCAGATTCATAGTAATCCTCCTGTCTCAGCCTCTCCAATATTGGGATTATTGGTGTGTGCCACCACGTCTGGTTTCAGGGCTGGGACAGTGTATGGTACTGAGGATTGAATCCAGGTCCTTGTACTTGTGGGGTAGTTGCCTAGACCACCGAGCTATCTCCCCAACCATGTGCCTCTTTTGGAGAATGGATTAAAGGTGAGTAACTTCCCCCTCCCCATAAATCCCCTCATAAAGCTTCTTTCTTTCCAGATGAAGCAGTCACCTGGCCCCCAAGGAAGGGACAAGTTCCACCTGTGTGCCTGAGTGTAATAGCCTAGCATATGACCAACCACCAGCTGGCAAGGTTCCTGGGCCAAGATGCCCATTGGCTCTGACTATCTTGATGACCTCAAGTTTTTCCATTGTTCCTGGAAGCAGGAAGAATGTTTCTGCCTGCCGAGGATCTGAGGCAAAATGCCACAAATCCTCCTGCTGAGGTCTATGAACTCATAACTTTCTTCTTTATGCTGGATCAGACTTCCCAGCTCAAAATCCGACCCACAAAGTTCTGTTAAGAAGAGGAAGAGAGAGAGTAGTGTTGATTGCCTGTGTTTTATAAAAGCTATAAAAACCAATAAGGTACCTTGTTAATTAAATGCAGAAGGGAAAAAAAAAAACTTCACTGTAAATATAGGTTATAAGAGACAGATGCATTATAACACATGAAGATTACATTATAGCATGTGAGGATGCTAATCTGATATGCATGCTCTATAAATACTGCAGCATCTTGTCTTCCTGGAATGTTGAACTGCTCTTCTCTACTTGTTGGATCCAACCCTCCCTGCCTTCTATTGAACTGAGACTTCATATGAAGAATAGGAACGTGACCAGAAGGAAAGTTTTTTTTTTTTCTTTCCCTATTTAGAGACGGACAATAAAAACATGATTTTGTAAAATGAAAAGCAATCTACAATTATCTGTATTTAAAGCTAGGCATCTTTGTCCTGTAGTGCTTCTGAAAATAGCAACTGAAGAGGAATTAAGCACTTAGTTCGTTGGATCAGAGTGATGGTTCTGATCAATCCTCAAACCACCCTGCAAGTTGCTGATGTTCTGGGCCATGGTGAGTGCTGCAGACCCACAGTGGGGCTGTACCAGCATTCAGAGCCCTACACTGCTCCCTCAAGGAGATGGAGTGTTGAAATATATCTGCGATTGAAAATACTTAAGTGCAAGGCCTCCAGTGCTCTCCCTTTTCAAGGTGACAGTAATTGAAGGATGGTGCCATGTAATTCTGACATTTATAATCCAACTTCAGAAAAGGTCAGCTTTCTTTTGGATCTGCAGTGGAGCCAGCAGGAAAAGAGCACTGACATGTCACATTACATTTCTGGTATTTTCAGGGATGATTTGTTTAATAACAGTTTCAATTTGCAACATTTAATTATCACCCCTCCTCTACTCTCCACAGTATGAAAAGAGGACTCTAATGAAATAAAGCCATCATTTCCCCTGCAGAGAGTTTCAGTCGAGGCCCATAAGAGCCTGGGGAAAAATGGTCTGGGGGAGAAATATGCTATCTTTTTTTAAGTAAATGTTATTGCCATAAGGTTGCTTTAGGCCAGGCTGTGACAGGCTAGAATGGTGTGATCTGGAGGTGGGGTTTTTTTCTACAGGGCCTCAGGAAGCCATGGATGGGTGGTGAGCTGGAAGAAATGTGCTTGTATTTGATCTCTTGAAAATCTACGCTGTGATTTTGCACAGGGGTTGAGGATGAGGTGTAGCCATTGACTCCGGAGATGGGAATCTGACTTAGAAAGAAGGGCGGGGGAATAGCCTTCAACTGGGGAAGGATGGGGAATAGGGGTTTACGGGAGAACCCCTACAATGAGAATCAATGGATCTGGGCAACCAGGTACCTATTGCATGCAGAATAGAAAACCACTAGGGATGACTTGGAGGGGTTCCATTGATCCAACTACCTGGCCTTTCTTTTAAAGATTTCAACCAGTGACATTTGCACAGATTTTCTTGCAGGAAATATAAGCTGTAGGTGCTCACGTCAGATTCCTTCTGGCCAACTGTCAGATTGTAGCAGTTGTTCTGGGTATTAGGTCATACAACAAGAGAAGAACAAGATGAAGCTTATGAAAAAACAAGTTGCAACTCTTCTGGCTTATAACAGGAACAGGCTCAGGGACTGGATGATCCCAGTACCTAGGGAGGAGGCTAGATGTAGCTGCTGCTATGGAGAACAACGCATGTTCCTCTTGTGTGGAGGAAAATCCATCTGCTCTCATAAAAGGACTGCATGTGTCTGAGATAATCAGAAGGGGTTAGGGCTTGGTATTGTTGGGATCAGAATTTAGCTTGTGACCGGGGCATAGAACAGTCTATAACCATATCAAGGTTTAATTCTGTGGCCAGGGTCAAAATTTAATATATGGTCAGGAATGAGGTAGGGCTGGAATCAAGGTCAGGGTATGGCCAGGCTTACCGCTTGGTAGGAGTGGAAGTGTGGACTAAAGTGATGCATTGCTTCACAATTGCTGAGGTCACTTTCTCACAGACTGTCATAAAAGGCTAAGCCACATGGTCTCTACCGCTGGGGTAGTCTGCACCAGCTGAGGGTACCCTGTTAAATTTCAGAGTTCTAGGAGAAGAGAGAGATTTGATCAGCCCACCTTGATTGAGATGTTGTATCAATCAATCTTCTCTCCTATCAATCAATCTTTTGTGGTCAAGTGGTGTATGGGGACCTCTTAAGGCCAATGACATTTGGGCTTCCATATACTGGCTTCCAATTCATAGACAAAGGGTGCCACTATGAACTAGGGGACACCCCAGCTGTGTGTGTTTCAGAAACACCATAGTGTCCTTCATGGGGTGCTTAGGAACTAAGCTTCAAGCACCAACATTGGCCTCCAGTTTCCATTGATTGATAAACAGGAACTGGTGGAGGAAGAAAAATTCTAAAAGAAAAAGTATAATGATAATTTCCAGTCTGAGGAAAGATGAACTTTTTTTTGTGTAGTTCAATTCTGTCTTCTGTAAAATAGGTATAATGATAGTAGATACTATCATTATATCAATGCTAGATAGCATTGATCTGTGGAAAGTGTTATTGAGTAAAGGACTCAGAATAGTGTATTATAAAACTTGATCTTAGTTATTAATGTGAACATTATTACTACTGTTATTGAGAGGTACCAAAGAGCCATGCATGTTGAATAAAAAATGCAGGGAACTCCAGACAGAAGAATAGAAAAATTTTAGAATGCCAAGGGTAAAGAAAAAAGATCATAAAACCTTTCAGAAACAGCAAAAGAGCAAGATAGAAACAGAGAAATAGATTCTCTATAAAATGATAAGTACAAGCAATACTGAATACAAGACTATAAAGAGCCATATATTCCAGGCTCCAAGGGAAAATAATTTAAAGCTAGAATTACACACCTTTCTAGAATTTCATACTTCGCCTAAAATGTCTTGGGAGGTAAAGATATTTTCAGATGAAGAAGGAGCCAGGAATCTTTCCTTTTATAATCTACCTGAAAAAATTAACAGAGGTAGGAAAGAGCTAGAAATGGACAAAAGCATTGATGTACAAGGTTCAGTAGCATGCAAAAAAGACTAGCAAAATATGGAGTTAAAGGTGAATAATACTAAAAATAACACTGATGTTGAGTTAAAGATGGAGAAGATGCAAATGTGGAAAAAAAAGACAAGGCAAAGGGGGGCTGGGGAGGAAGGAGGCAAAGGTGACTCAGAAGCTGGATCTATCTGTTCATGGAGAGGATATAGACCCTGAATATTTGGAAATCCTGCTGGATAGAAAGTTTAAGTGGGTACACAAAATATTTAAGGGCATTTTCTGGAGCAGCAGAAAAGATTAGAGGGGAACATGCAAGCTATTAGCAAGAATAAATGCGATAAAATAGTTGATCCATCTAATAATTGATTGGCTGTGGGGTGTAGATGTGGCAGGCGAGGCAAAAAGGAAAAAAAAATCAGGATACATTGAAAATATAAAACAAAATGGCAGGGAGTGATGCAGAGTAACTGAATGACTTTAATACTCCAAGAGAAGTCTCAGTTTCGTTGCTTTACACTGACCAGCTCTATGCTATTTCTAAGAACCACATCCAGAACAAAAATAACCCAGAAATGTGAACAATACAGAGATATCAAAGGGCGATGCCAGGCAAAATGACAGCAGTGGCAATAACAACAGCATCAACATCACCAATGGCGGGACCTGGGAGATGGCTCAGTGGAATAAGCGCTTTCCTGACAAGTGCAAGGGGCCGGGTTCAATCCCTGGTTCTGAAAAAAAAAAAAAAGACTTGGGTTTGGCCAGGGAGATGGCTCAGTGGAATAAACACTTCCCTGGCAAGTGCAAAAGCCTGAGTTCAATCCCTGGTTCTGCCAAAAAAAAAAAAAAAAAAAAAAAGGATGTTGCATTTTGGGCTGGGAAGATAGCTCAGTAGAATAAGTGCTTACCTGGCATCACCAATGGCAACAAGCAGATGTTTTCAGGCTGACATTAGGTAAATGAAATTCAAGGTAAAAGCATGAACTGAGGTGTAGGGGGAGGCCTCATATTGAAAAAGTACAGTCACGTGGATAACACGGAGCAATCACAAGCCTTCAAGAACTGACAGGACGGCTTCAGACTATGGGAAACAAAATCTGAGGGGAGGAGAGACAAGCAAAAGTTGCTATGTCTATGATTAATTTGGGACACTTTACGTTTGAAACCGATAGATCAAGGAGATAAAGAATAAGTGCCTATAAGATTTTAATAGCTTAACTATTAGAACTGCTCATATATATTTGCACATACATATGCATATATATGCAAATGTTATCATTATGCATATATACATATACAAAGAGAGTTTCAGTCAGCATCATATATTTTCAAACACATGAAACAAACATTCACAAAAATTGACAAGTATTAACTTCAAATGAAACCTCAACAGATTACAACTGAGAGAAACAGAGTTCAGAATTCTGTTAACTCAGTGCGGCACACTAGGCACCTGGTACATCTCTTTCTTTGAAAACAATGTTGGGTGTGGTATCTATCTTTTTTTGCCCCTTTAGTGCTCTACTAAACTGGAAAGAAAGGATCGCTGATGCCAAAAACTCAGTGGAGTTTTAAACTACCATTTAAAATTTTGCCTTGGGGACATTGGCTGAACTGGATAAGCTTGAACTTGGATTTGGAATAGGAAGCTAAGGCTAGGGCCAGGTGGAGAGTCTATTAGAAAATGCTGCTTCCATAAAATTGGGCTCCCCAAAGTATCATTCTCATCAAAAAGGAACTAAAAATAACTTTCCATCCTAACTGTAAGTAAAATAGCCTCTCTTTAAATTTGATCCTGAGTGCAAAGAGAGTAATGGTCTCCTTGGGCGGTAGTCGACATATGCTCATGTTCACCTTTTGTGGGTCTGACGCTTAGATTCGCATTACGTGGATGTTCAGACAAATGCTAAGGGAAGGAGGTGACAACTGCTGGAGTTTTTCGTCTCCTTTCCCAAGAAGCCATCTAGGCCTTGTGACTTACTGGTTTTTTAGAACTAAATAAATAAGCATTCTGTGGGCAGCTTTTCCCTGTCTTTGGTGGTGACAGGTTGGTGTACCTGAAAGAAGAGAAGAGCAAAGGACAAAGCCCTGCAGCCTGAAAGGCTGCCAGCACTCAGAAGGGGTGTCAGGGTCGAGGAGGGTCACCCTGCCAATGGCCAGCGCCGTTTCTACTACAGTGGTGGGGCACAGCCATGAAGCGGGGCTCGATCAGATTTAAAGAACAGAAATAGGATGTTTCTTGTGTACTTGAGCTAGGAATGAAGGCTCAGAGTGAATTATTTTCTCAAAATGAACCTGTCTTCACTTGGTTTTGAAGATTGGTATGCATTAGAATTACTGAGGATGCTTTAAAAAAATTCTGATCCTGTCTTTTATTTTAAAAATTAACAAAAATTATTTTTAATTGATGTAATATTTCTACATGTTTATGGAGTGCAGAATGGTAATTCAACACTTGTATACATCAGAGAATGATTTACCTAAGGTAATTAGCATTTCCATTTTCTCAGACACATTATTTCTATGTGTTGGGTACCATCTAATTTGTCTAGTTATTTAAAATGCATAATAAGCTGCTACAGGTTATAATTAGGATACTGTGCTGTGATAGAATTCTATAACCACTTCCTCTTTGCTTTCACCTTCCTTCTGAATCTCTTTCCACCATCCCTCCTTCCTTCCTTCCTAACTGCTAGCAACTACTGCTCTACTATTTCTGTGGAATCAACTTTGTTTTAGCTTCCAGAAGTAGTGGGAACCTGTGGTTTTGCTTTCCTATGTTATCTCACTTAGCATAACACCCTCTAATCCCATCTATTTGGCAACAAATGACAGGATTTTTTTTTTTTTTATGGTCATAGATGTGCTTACTAAAATTTTAATTTTCATTTCTACTCTGAGAGATTAAATCCCACCCTAGGAAGTGAGGCACACAAGGGGGCTTTTTAAACAAATGTTGTCTGTGAATCTGGTCAGGGTGACCCTCAAGCTTGGCCTTAACCGTTGGTTATGTATCTTGGAATCAGCAAGAGGACATGTTCAACGTCTGAATGCACAGGCCAAACCTAAACCCAGTAAGTTATGAACATTATCACATAGGATCCTTCATTTTTATTTTTAACATGTGAGGAAATATTAATATGCAAAGTTTGGAACCACTGTTCTAAGCCATGCAGTCACAGGAGGCAGGAGCTATATTTGTGGGTGTCTATGCTGAGAATTACTCCCAGGCCCATCTGTCCACCTGTCTATCTGTACGTCCACCCATCCAACCATCCCCCCTTCATCCACCCAACAAATGCCTTTGATATCTCTCTTTTCTAGGCATGAGGTACAGAAGTGAACAAAATGGAAAGTCTTTTTTATATTTGAATCAGATATGAGAGCAGAGTTGGGTACCAAGATCCCATTAAGCATCATTTGTGAGAGTGAGGAAATTGGAAAGAGCTCAGATGATCAATAGACTTGTTAACTAAACTATAGCATCTGATATAGCAATCGGGCATTTCCAGGTATAATTCAGATCGACCAGGATTGAATCCTAGTCCTGCCATTCTCAGGTTATAAGTCTTTCAACAAGCTACCAGATGCTTCTAAGCCTTGTTTTCTGTATCTGTAAGATGGAGACAATAATAACTTGAAAGTTATTTGAAAAATTTATTTATAGAAACAGGTGAAAGAATGCATTAAAAAGCAACAGGGAATGATGGGTGAAAGTGATTAAGATATGTTATGTGCATAGACAAATTGGCCAAAGTGAAGCCCGTTGCTGAAAAGAAGAAAATAAATTACAAAAAAAAAATTAGCAAGGTGGACTGAAGTGGTGTAGCTCAACAGTAGAGGGCTTGCACAGCCTGTGGGTACCTTGTATTCAACTTCTAGCATCATACAGGGGAGGGGGTGGTGGAGATGTGGGGATGGGTGATGGATTGCAGCAGGGCAGGAGAAAACAATTATAGTACTCTAAAACTTTTCTCACAGTACAAAGTAGACTAACCTAATTAAAGAGATAATTAAAGGGATAAATAAATTACTGTTACTATTGGAACTTTAAAAGGATGGGTTTTCAAAATAAAGATAAATTTTTATTTAAAAAAAACTTAGTAGATCTTTTTCTTTGGTTTTAAAATTGTGTATCATTTCTAATTTCATAGCTATTATTTTTCTCTTCTCTATTAAAATGAAAAATTGTTATGAAATATTAAAGACATAAAGAAAATAGAGATTTTTGAAGTATGTATTAATGTAAAATTGACCAATTTTGCATGCCTCTATCTGGAAAGCTAAACAATTACTTTGACGATAACAATATGCAATATAATAACCATTGTTAATTTCCTATCATCTTGTTTTGAAATTCGGTATCATTTTTCTTCTTTAAAATGATAAATACAGAATAAACTAAAAACAATAAAATAAAAAGCTTAGCAGAGTTCCTGAAGGGTGGAGAGGAAATCTTCAACAAATGTTAGTTGTTAATGTTTAGTAGTTTCTCTTGCCCCGACAGTATAATAGCTGCACATTACAGGCACTGGAAATATGGAAGTATCTGTGTACGTGTAAAAAAAAAATATCAGGTGTAGAAGCAGAATATCTGAGTTATTTTCCTAAATATGCTACTTACTTCTCTGGGGCAAGGGACGATTAGGAAATCAATCAATTTAGAGTCACATTACATTTTAGTAGTCACAGTTAATAATTTGTTTTCATTCGTTACGATGCTCTATTTGGACTACAGAGCACTCCTCAGTGCCCTTAACAAAACAAATATACTTCCTAAGGTAAATTTGTCTTCTCTCTTAGATCCCAGTCACAGTAGGAATCTAAGGTTCGTGACGAACGCTCTAGTGACCTAACCTGAATGGCCATCTCAGTGGAAGGGCAAGTGAAATCTTACCTGAGAATTTGCCAGTATTGTTCCTAGCTGAGAAATTTGGCAACCCAATTAAACCCATTTCGATAGGCCTTGTAAGATTAAAAAAGCAAAACAATGAAAACATTCACAAAAGTAGAGGAGCAAAATATGTGTACCACCCACTTTCAACATTTGCTCACTCATGATGGCTGGTTCATAAGCTGGAGCTCCGTCGAACCTGGGTGTGGGGCTCTGGTGTCGTAGGGGGCTTGGTAATGCCTGTGGTCCTGGCCCTTCTGATATCAGGTGCCTGCCCCAGCCTGATGTGCACAAGGAACGCTTTTCTCTGCAGAGCATAGTGTCACCTTCATAGAAGGCATGCCTCTGAAACAGTTTTGCAGGCTTTTGATTGAGATTTTAAGTTCTTTTACAGCTCTTTGACTCTGTTTCATGGGATCTATTTCTTTCCTGTGTTACTCACTCAAAGAATCTGTCATTTTTCTCATCTCCTCTATTTTTCTTTTATCAATGTCTTCTTTAGGAGCAGTTATTAATTCTTTTACTGTAGAGTTTTTTTTTTTTTTTTTTCGGATTGGGTTTCCTCCATATGTTTCTGCATTTGATTCTTTACTCCAGATGCTATGAATTCAGAGATTTCTTTTTTTGTTGCAGAAATTAGTTCTGTTCTGAGTTCCTCTATATCTTTCTGCTGTTGTTTCTTTACTTCCAATGCTATAATTTATCCTGAGCTAGTGTCCTCTGCACTTTTTCTGGGTGGATTCAGGACCTGAGATTGCATTTTGCTCCTTGTTTTCATCATTTCATATAGCACAGACCTCTGCCCTTAGCACCTAATGAAATTCAGGTACCGATATACTAAGTTCTAGTTAATATAGTTGTGCCTGGCTTGGGTCTGGCTGCTGTGCTCAGCTACTTCCTGTTGCTGCCCTTGGAGGTGAGCCTGCTGTGCCCCTTTGGCAAGATGTTTTGCTTGTGGATTAGCTGTAGCTAGTCTCACTGCAGGGACTTCAGCTGCAGAGTTTTACCCCAGGCCTGTATGCCAGGCCTGGGCTGGGTCTGAAGTGGTATGGGGGAGCAGGAGAGCTCAGAAGCTCTCCCACACACTCACCATGCCAGGGCTTTGACAGGTCTGCAGGGCTGCCAAGAGGGTGGTGGATGTTTTCACTCACACGGTGGGTTGTGCTGGGTCTGGAGGGCGGCGCAGGTAGGGAGGACACAGGGAAAGGTCTCTTTCATGCGCTGGGCCTGATCTTGGTCCAGCAGGCATGCAGGACAGTGCAGAAGCTCTCCCACACACTTTCAGGGCCTGGGGTTGGGCCAAGGCATGCCTCTGAGAACCAGAGGTCCAACCTGGGATGAAAGTAACACATAACAATAAGTGTATTTTGGTGAGCACTACACACCTAGCCAAGGACTTAGAAGCTATTTTATGGCAGTATTATTTATAAAGTCTCTAAATGTTAGGTGCTTGCAATATTTACAGTCCTGACATGATACTTTATTTGGAAGACTCAAAAAACTCCATCATGGAGCTACAGATAACAAACACACGAGAGAGAAATTAGAGAAACAATATCTTTTACAATAGCACTGCAGAAAATAAAATACCTTAGAATTAATCTCACTAAAGAAGTCAAAGATCTTTTCAAGGAAAATTGTAGTACTCTGAAAAAAGAGATCATAGAGGATTTCAGAAAATGGAAAGATCATTCCTTGCTCTTTCATAGGAAGAACAAACGTCATGAAGATGGCCATACTCCCAAAATTGCTGTACAGATTTAATGCAGTTCCTATCAAACTGCCAACAGCATACCTCCAAGACCTAGAGAAATAATTCCTAAAATTTATTTGGAACCAGAAAAGACCTAGAATAGCAAAGGCAATCCTGGGCAACAAAGACAAGGAAGGAGGCATTCCAATCCCTGACTTGAAATTATACTACAAAGCTACTGTAATAAAATCAGTATGGTACTGGCAACAAAACAGACCTGAGGATCAGTGGAATAGGTTAGAAGATGCTGAATCCTTTATGAACACACTCAGCCATATTATCCTTGACAAAGGGGTCAAACATACTCATGGGAAGAAAGAATGCCTCTTTAACAAATGGTGCTGGAAAAACTGGCTCTTTGCATGCTGAAAACTAAAACCTGACCCAGGTCTATCACCATGCATTAAGCTAAAGTCAAAATGGATTAAAGACCTAAATATTAAAACAGAAACACTCAATCTACTAGAAAAGAAAGGAGGAGGAACTCTTGAAGACATAGGGGTAGGCAAAGAGTTCATGAACAAAAATAAAATCTCAAGGGTAATATTTGAAAGAATTGACAACTGGTACCTCCTCTTATTGAGAAGTTTTTGTATGTCAAAAGAAATTACCAACAAAGTGAAAAGACAACCCATGAATTTGAAAAAATCCCTAACAAATAAGCACTCAGACAAAGATCTGCTCTCTAGAATTTATAAAGAACTAAAAAAAAAAAAATTAGGGCTCCAAAATATAAAGACCCAATCCAGAAATGGGCATCTACGATGAACATACAATTCTCAGAGCAGCAAATTAAAGAAGTGAATAAGTATATGAAAAAGATGCTCCACATCATTAGCCATCCATGAAATGCAAATTAAAATAATTTGAGATACCATCTCACCCCAGAAAGAATAGCTATCATAAACACATCAACTAACAACAAATGTTGGAGAGACTGTGGGGAAAAAGGAACTCTTCTCCACGGATGATGGGAATGTAGACTGGTACAACCATTATGGAAATCAGTGTGGAGATGCCTTAAAAAACTAGGGCTGGAAATTCCATTCAAACCAGCTCTCCCCCTACTGGGAAGTTTCCCAGAGAAACTGAAAACATCATATCACAGAGATATATGTGTAGCTATGTTTATAGCAGCACAATTTGTGATAGCTAAATCTTAGAAACAATCAAGATGCCTTAGAAAGACCAGTAATTAGCAATAGTAAGTGACCACTACCATCCTCACTTGCTTTCAGGCTAACCACTGAGGAATGGGTGAAACATATGTGGTATTTTTATACAATGGAGTATTACTCAGCTCTAAGAATCATAAACTTGAAGCCTTGATATTTAAGTGGATGCCATTTGTAGATCTACTTAGAAATGAAACAAACCAGACCCACATGTGTAAATATCATATAGTCTCCCTAGTGTAAGAACTTAAAAGAAGAAATACAAATAGAAAGGTATAACACAATTAAAAGGAAAGCAAGAGCTTGAGGACTGGACAATGAGGAGAGGGCAAGGAGAAAAGCTGGGAAACATGACAGGGGCACAGCCATACATTTATATGGACAAGATGGGTAAGGCAATGATCCTGAGAAACATCAGCAGGTTTTTGATAATAGCAGTTAATTGGTAGGATTCTCACCCTGACTAACTATATATGCTGTGAACTAAACAACTGCACTGAGGATAGCAATGTGTAATAGTAGGGTCATGCTTGGAATTCCTGTCCTTCTGGTCTTCTAAATACATACTGATTTTCATGACATATCAATTATTGCCATACTAGCTCTCAAGTAAATATTTGTTTAAAAAAAGGGTAATAAATAAAAAAAAGAGACAGGAAAAAAAGTCACAGGACTATCCTGCTACATGGCTGTATATGGTCAGATTTCTAAATCTCTGTGTAAAAATACATAATTGTTTATTCATATTTTATAAGTATTTTTTATTTTATTAATTGTTGTCTTCATATTCTGTAGAGACTTAAATTTTAACATATCAATACCTGATCAAAATGCCTGTTCCATGTTATGCCTAAAATGCTTGATATTCAGAAAGATAGTGAGGTTAAACCCAACAGCATATGTTGTAAGGTAATAATAAGCTTCTCTTCTGGAGGGTTAACAACCTAAGTTTGTAGTTCAAAAATTAGAGAAGAAGAAGGGCTGTAAGGACAGCCAACCTTTGGCCCTAGCCCTTAAGGTCAGTGAAGACTCAGGACATAGAAGAATTTGTACTGTAACATCATGTAATTCAGTTGTGTCCAAAATTTTCTGATCAAGGAGATTAAGGGGCCACAGAGGAATGCAATCAATGATGTAGTGTGTGCCCAAGGAGAGTCACATGGAGAGAAAACATTCTCTCAGGCTTTCACAGAGAGCAAATGGGTCAAGCAATGGCCGTAACTCATCCACATGGCTGGCACAGACAAAGGATCTACAAACTGTGGTACAGAGTTTCAGCATAAATCCTGAGGGGATTTGACTGAACTTATCTGATGCAAAAGTTACATTTCTTGTTATATAGGTCTTGCTTTATCTTGGTCTTAACCATCCAGCAGGAAAGTATAAAAATGAGATATACAAAGTAAAGCCATATTAATATGCTGAGCTATAAAAGTCTCAAGTCAACAACTTCTGACATTGCCAGTCCTACAGAAAACCCACCACTATTATGGACTACTGGACTATATTGGAATATTTTGCTGAATTCACACACCTACAATATTTGACAATGGAATACCCTTCTCTGAGAAAACTAGAGAAAATGGGGATACAAATGAAGGATCATTTTGTATCTCTACATTCAAAATAGGTAGGATAGATATACAACTACATTCTCTTAATTCAATGAATAAAAATTTTGTTCTAATAGTGTTTGTGGACAGGATATCAACGTCTGCATCTTGTACAATGAATAACCTCTAAGACAACAATATGCAATGTATTTATTATTGAAACTGTCTTACTAATTGGTTTTGAAGCTGTCTCATTGTTATTTGTTTCTCCATAAAATTAGTAAAAAAAATTTACAGTTTGGAAAAGGAACCTCTGTTAACTGAAGTTCAAAGAGCTAACAAACAGTTAAGGCTAGATTTGAACTTGAATCTGACACCAAAGCCTGATGCTTTCTGTCTCTTCCCCCCTGGCAACTCTAGAGAGTGCCAGGAAGGCAGGAAGGGCACGACTGGGTGTGCTTTGGATCCCCAAACGGCATTGCCCACTGATGGGCTTGGAAAGATCAGTAATTAGCAATAGTACGTGACCCTAAGGAGAGTCGTCTGGAATCTTGGCATGTGCTCAGTGTGGGGCATCTGATCAGGGTCCAATATGGGGCTCTTGTCACACTGTGAAACCTGGTGACTTGGGCGTCTTTTCTGGGCCCCAGGATAGGCTCTGGCCTCTCTGTGGCTTATCATTCCTTTTGGCTCATGTACTGGCTTCTGTGCCATTGCTAACATCCCCACTTGCTTTCAGGCTAACCACTAAGTCTGAAACTGGATCCAATATTTCAATAAAAGCCTCATTTAAGTTACAAACTATGGGAGGATTAATACCATGTTTATTGACCAAATTAATTATCAAGTACATTATAGGGCCCATACATGATGATTTCAACGCTGTCCTTATTAATGTGTTTCCTCCCTAGGAATTGCAACTGCTATTCAAATTGGTTACCCTGTAGCAGTTGCTGGAATTTCAGTGAAAGCCTCATTATTTTTGTGTATTTCACACTTCATTTTCCATTGAAGGCGATCCACATTAGCTAATTGTGGATGTGTCGTTCACGTCACAGCTGTGTGGTGTCAGCTCTGTAAGGGAGTGATGGATCTTGCCACCACTGGGCTCAGAGAAGGTGGCCCTGGGCTGTGGTGTGGAAGTGGAGGGAGGTGTGTGGGAAGCATTGTTGGTCTGAGTGTGAGTGGTGTGTGTGTCTGCTCCCTTCTGCTCCCAGTGATAGGTCTTGGCCCCTCCCATGGAGACCAAGTCCTTCGGGATCTCATTTCATCTCATGGCACTCTAAATCAGGCAGACAGGGTGCTTGGTGCTCCCATCACAGATGAGAAATCTATAGAATGAAAACATCGTGTTCAAGGTCAAGCGTGAACAGTTACAGAAGCAAGTCTTAGCTCCCCCTGCCTCGGAGTTTTGTGGAGTAATGTTTCCTCGTATTCCTAAACAGCACCCATCTATAGAGTGAGTGGCCTGGACACCTGTAATTGTTTTGACTGCTCAGGGTAGCTTTGGATAACCAGATATCTTGGGTGACTCCAGCCTCTTTAGCTCCAACACAGAGCGTGTTGCTCAGGCTGCCAATTAGAGTATTCCAAGGAAGATAGTTGTATTACTTGCCTATTTTTTGTCCTAATTATTATTAGCACCCTATGTCCCTCTCAAAAATACTCTTCTTGGGCTGAGGAGATGGCTCAGTAGAATAAGTGCTTCCCTGGCAAGCGCAAGGGTCTGAAGTCAATCCCTAGTTTTGCAAAAAACAAACAAACAAACAAACAAACAACAACCAAAGCAAACCAAACCAAAACAAAGGACAGATTTATTTAAGGGGCTGGGGAAATGGCTCAGGGAAATAAGTGCTTACCTGGCAAGCACAAAGGTCTGAGTTAAATCTCTGGTTCCGCAAAAAAAAAAAAAAAAAAAAAAAAAGTACTCTTGTTAGGATTCTACAGAAAATGGTCACTCTGTATTTAGAACATTGTAAATCTGTGTTTGTTTTGAGCAAAATAGAGCTTAAATTGAATGATGGGAGGAAGGTGAAGAGGAGTGGAGATTTTAGACAGAAGAGAGCTTGTGCAAAGGTCCTGTGGTAAGAGAGAAGGGTAATATCAGTCCTAATTTTGAAGTGTCACTAGGTTACCATGAATGATGAGTGTTATGGGATAGGGGTAAGTACAGCTGTAGGCAAGCAGTTGGCCAAGAATGGCTGTGGTTTGAGTGACAAATGATGCTTGGTTGCCAAGGGCAGAAAGCAGCATCTGACACCTAGAACTCTGTCACTTTCTCCATAAGGAACACAGGAAATGGAAATGAAGGTCCTTTTGCAGTCCTTGACAGAACTGGTCAGCACGACATCTTAGTAAGACATCTTTTTGGTAAGCACTTCTAACCACAAATTACGAAGGCTGTTGGTACTATGTTCCCTGTAGTGAGAGAGCAGACAGTGTTCTGTGGTGTGGTGCGTCACAGGCCTAGAATCTTCAGGTAACTTCTTTCCAGAATTAATCTAATAAATTGCCTTCTCCTAGAAAGTTCAATGAAACATTTCTTAAGTAGGGGGTTAATTTCTCTTTCTTTGTGAAGCTTTTGGATTCTACAATAGGCAAACACAAATTTGCATATTCTTTCACTCTCAGCAGGAAATTAATGAGGGAAGATTTGGACAAATCATTCTGAGCAAACCTATCTGAAGGCATGAGAGCGGTTACTGAATGGAAGAAGTGTGTGGTGAATGGCGACCTCCAGGGACCTTCTGGCTGGGCCCAGTCGGGGAGGTGCCAGGAGGGACGGGCTGCCCTGATGCTATGCAGTGGGCACGTCTGTGAACTCTCTCATATTCGGCCACCTAAGACTTGAAATTTCTTGCTATCTCGGAGACAATGTTTGCCTCTAACCCCTGCTATGGGCCATGAGTTGGGGGCTAGGGCAGGGTTGTGATGTGGGTGACACGCACTGGCAGGATGCCCCCTAAAGAATACTTTAGGAGAGCCCTGAGTGGGATCAGCACCAAGCATCAGCTGGTCTGGGGGCTCGGGTCTGAGTCCAGATGGAACGCATGTGAGCGGAGTATGCAGCCTTCAGACCAAGCTGGAATGAGCACCCTGTCGGTGGCTTTGCTTTCTGAGGTTTCCGTTCTCTGCTGTTAACCATCGGCTAAAAATATCACGTGGACATTTACAGAGGTAAGCAGTTAATTAGTTTTCAATTATGTGTCTTTCCTAGCAGAGTGATGCAATCTTATGCCTCCCTGGTCTGTCCCACCCGGAGTGTGATCGCTCTACTGTCTGGTGCATTCACACGGTATAAGCTACTTTCCCATTAGCCACTTTGCAGCTTATTGGGTCATCATGCAGCGGTCATAGTGTCCTCGTGCTTCTGCCCAAGAAACATTAATTTTACTAAATGATGACCCCAAAGCATCGGAGTAGTGACACAGGCAATTCGCATGCACCAAAGAGAAGCAATAAAGTGAAAAGGTGAAAGCTCGGAAAAAATCATATGCTGAGATTGCTAATATCTACGGTAAAAATTATTATTCTACCTTTCAGATTGTTCAGAAGGGAATAGAAATCCATGTGAATTTTGCCACAACCCTTCAAATAGCCAACACCGTGAGCACAGAGTGGGGTACGTCTTAGAGAAGATGGAAAGGGCATTAAATGACAATACAGGGTTTGGTGTTTTCCTGTGTCAGGGGTCCACTGCAGGTCTTAGAATGCCCTCGCTCTGATAGGAGGGACTACTAGATTTTCACGGTACCCAAAGAGGCAAAGGTGAAGAAGTAGCTGGCCACCGGCTGGATGAAGCGGGGGACACTTGCTTGAGTTGAGATGCAGCAAGTCCTGAAGGCCCCAAGATGCAGCCTGCTCAGGGCCTCCCACATGGTGACTCTCTAGTTAGCTTTAACACAGCTCCTCTTATGTGGCTGGGAAGGCAAAACAGTGTTTAACATACTAACTTTCCCCCTACTTGACTACCATCATCTGTCCCTTGGATCAAGGGCACCTCTTGAAAACCACTTTTATTTTTTTGGCTGAACCGGTCTCTACAGGTGCACATATGCATGCACATAAGCACTTAGGTGTATGAGGCAGACGTGCAACATGTCCCTTAAGATCCTTTCTCTCCTTCTCAGAATAGGCTGGGCATGCGGCCACCGAGCTAGATACCGCATGTTCCTTTTGGCTAGGGGAGCCAAATTACTACGTGGCTAAATTTGACCAAGTGGACACGAGTGGAAAGGCTGCGATCAACTTGCAAGCCATCACCTTAAAGACAGAGTCACGTGACCTCTGCCCGCCTTCATCAGGAAATAGCAAAAGATGCGAGAGGGCACTGGGACACAGAGATGGGAGTTTCATGTTGAAAATGGCAGTGCTGGCTGCCTGCACAGTCCCCTGGGTGGCTGTGTGGAGTGGTGTTGTTTACTCTTCCTAGGCTCGTAGCTGTCTTTGTAAGAGACACTGGCTCTACACGACAGCAAGCTCCTGCATGTCAGGATGTCCGTAACCACAGTGCTCTGTGGCTCAGCTGATGCCTCATGAGCCTACTGCTTCTCCTGCAACCTGCGGAGCTCCTCTAGCATCCCATCTTACCAGAGGCCCTATGACTCAGGGAGGGCCCACGGCAGGCACTGCATTTTACAGAGAGGGAAACAGAGTGCAGAGTTTCTCCAAGGTCACAGCTGTAGAGCAGGGCACAGGAACCTAGGCCCTGGCCTGCGGGGCAGTACTTGTTCATCCCACCTGGCTATTGCCTGTAACGCTCCGAATCAAGACCATAATGTTGTTATTAAAATATTTACTTGCATGAAAAATTTCTATTACCTGAAACTCATGTATTATAGATAGAATCAGTAGCTTAGAAGGAAATAAACAAGAAGAATCACTTTAATAACAAAAGCTATGCAGATAAATTCCTCATTTCCGCAAGCTCTTGGCGGTCCCAAATAAATATATCATTTTTATCAGGCAAGTGCTCTAGAAACAGCATCTTTGGGAAATATGTCAAAATAATCTCCTTGGCTGTTCTCCTTTCTGGAGGAAAGAAATGTGATGGTGACAGCGAAAAGAACGATTAAGAGGAATGTTCTTACTACAATGCACCCTGCCACGAAGAAGGGCAATGAGCGGGCTGGGTAAGTGGCTGTGTGACAGAGGGAGACCGCTCACCTTCTCTGAAGTTCTGTGGGCTCACCTCATAGAGCTGTTTAGGTCTGAAAAGTCCTTATTAGGCGTAGAGAGCTGTATATGAGTAATGTGAGCGACTTAATATTGTCACCACTGTGATTATTTATGTCATGGATGGGAGAGGTAAAGAAACTAGGGAGACTGTGAACCTGATAGCCCAACTGGCTGAGCCATGGGCTGAAGAGCACTTGTGTGTGTGTGTGTGTGTGTGTGTGTGTGTGTGTGCGTGTGCGCACAGGGGCACTGTCATACTCATGTCTGATCCTGTAACAGCACTGCCAGCCTCCCAGGCCTCCATGATCAAATCCCAGAGTCCTTCTAGCCCACTGTTGCCCTCCCACATGGACAGGGAGCCACGGAGCCCTGCAACACCGCTCCCTATCATCTTGTCCCCAGCACTCTCTTGTCCATCCCGTGGTCACCTCCTTAGATGAGGACACCATGGCTCTGCTGGCTGCCTCCATCTTCACGCGAGACTTCCTGCCCATCTCCCCCTCTCCACCTTTTCCCACCTCCACTGCTGAGCTGCCATGCACTGGTTGAGCTTCCCAGAGGAAGCTCGCTCTCCTCCCCAGAACACGCCACTACTAGAGGATGAAGTACAAGTCCTCGCCGGATGCTTATTTAAGGACCTTCATGCCTCTCCAGCCCTAGTGCTGCCCTGCATAGGAAAATAGCCCTGCTGGGCCAGATGGGCTGTGTCTTTCATGCCCCTGTGTCTTCTCAGTCATTAATCAGTGCCACAGTTGTTCCCTTCTTTTGGAGGCAGTAATTTGTCCGCTGAGGTCCAGCTCAATTATGTCATCTGTGAGAGGGTTCTTACTGTCATGGGGGAGGCAAAGCCTGTTCCTCCTGTGTTCTTCCTAGACCCCTGTCTGTGCCTCTTACCCATGCCCTCCAAGCTAAACATAGCTCTGTCTGCTTGTTCCATTGAAAAATTGGAAGGGAAATGGAGCAATGAGTGGTGGACCCATCCTTCAGATCCTGCCACCCCATGGACATAGGAAGACACTGAGCCAGCCAAACAGCAGCTTCATTCTTAGGAAGGCCAGGAGCAGAGTTACAAGGACAGGTGAGTGTGCAAATGTCCCTCCCTTACTGCCATATCTAAAGGCCAAGCCATGGAACAAATGCCCTGCTGCCCTTTGTCCCACATTATAATGTTTATACTGACCTGGTTTAGGCCTAGTGCACCCGTGTAGTAACACATGGACCTCACCCATTCATGAAGGTTTTTATCAATCAGGGAAGGGAACAAAAGATTATGCTGTTTTTTTTTTTTTTTGCATCTTATTTGATGCCCTTCTATTTGGGTGGGCTTCTGATGTTCCCAGAGGTACAACATCTGGCGATTAGTCAAAAACCACTCTTTTATGTGTTTTTTTGACAGAACTGGGGATTGAACTCAGGCTCTTGTGTTTGCTAGGGATGTGCTTATTCCACTGAGCCATCTCCCCGGCCCCTCCTTATGTATTTCGCATCATGTGTCACTCAGACATGGGGACAGGACAGTTTCTAAATGTATCCATATACATGGATCACAAAGGAGAACATGAAAGGATCTAAATTCCCATCATATTATTGTTCCTGGTTCCAAGAGGAGGCAGCAACAATGCTTGGAATGCAAGGAAGAGCATCCTCAGGTGGTTCTGCCTGCCACTGAGAAGGTACAGGCAGAGGAGCCTGAGACACAAAGCTAGTCATCTGGACTTTGAATCTTACATCCTCTATGGGTCTTCTTCATTGCTGTATGCATGGGTGTGTGTGTGTGTGAGGTGCATGCATACGTTTGTGTATGCTCGACATACACATTTATGTGTGTGCATTTGTAGGATTGTGTATTTGTGCACTCTCATATGGAACTATGTCTAGGGAGTCTTCTTAAAAGTTTTTATTTGTTTATTTATTTGATATAGGGTCTCACTACATAGTTCTGACTCATAGTGATCCTCCTGCCTCAGCCTCCTCAGCACTGGGATTACAGGCATGCACCACCAATACCAGGGTCAGCATGGTGTACCCAGGGTTCGGGGGCAGTACCCAGCATCAAATTCAGGTCCTTGCACTTTCCAGGCAGGCGCTTAGACCGTCAAGCTATCTCCCCAGCCCAGTCTGACTGTGATTTGTCTGGATTAAGAAACTCCTTGAGAGGACTGGATTGTGCAGATATTAACCTCATCCTGGGGTTCACCCCTGGACAGGCCAGTAGGAGCTACCTATGGGAAGAAGTAGGTCATGAGGTAGGACCTCAGGTCCTGTGTCTAGTCCTTGGTCCCCTCTTCTCTGGCTCTTCCCTGTCTTTGTTTCCTGGATTCCACATAGTTAGCAGCTTTCCATCAACATGCATTGAGCCAAAACAAAGATCTCCTCCTTTAACTCAGGAATGTCGTTCCAGTGATGCAAAAGTAACCAGTATAGTCGTGTCAGGCCGAGGGCCCACACAATTGCAAATAGGTGCTGATTTCCTTAAAACCAGCCTTTCATAAAAGGAAGCAAATACTAGTCATCGCTCTCACCTCATGCACTTGACAGAGTAGGGGGACTTGAAAAAGTCAATTATAATCCCTCTGTCATATGTGCCTAGCAATAACTGCATCACCAATGCAGACTCGGGGCTCCACGTAATACGCTGGTGCTGTAATTAACTTTGCAAACTTACTTTTTGAACAGCCCTCATCTATATTTCACAATTAATTAGGAGATCCACAGGGACCAACTTTGAGAAGATAATTACACCTCTTCCGAGGGTTAGAGGGAACTTCACCAGTCAAAAAGCATCTTATTTTTTCCCCAGGAAATTAAACTAGGGTTCCACTATCAGATTGTTTCTAAATGAGAAGAGGCCTGGATTTTGTTATCATAGTCTCATTTAGGCAAGAAAGAGACAAACTGACAAGCTGTTTTGTCACATGCTTGTTTGAGCAGAACATTCTGAGAAATGCCTCTGGGTCAGTTTGGGAAGAGGAGCGGCTGGGCAGGAAAAATATCCAATATGACCAAATGTGATGGGGCCCTTTGCTAAGTAATCACCCCATGCCTGAGGCCAGAAGAAGCAATGCACTTCCATATTCTGCTTTTGGGCAGCAGGGGATTTGCTCAGGGTAGAGAACCAGAGCACGTCAGATAAAATACTATAACTACAGGCACATAGCTCTGGATATTAGTGTATATAGTGATGTGAAGTCAATCAATTCTGCCTAATTGTGTGTTATTCAGTGGCAGCAGGCTCCACTTGGGATGGCCATTCGCTCACATGCCCTGTGCCTTCCTTATTGACAACACTCAGAATAATGACTCAGTACAATTCCTCAAAATTTGCAGCTCCTTCTGGCCAGAGCTGTTGGGTCCAAATTGAGGACCGCTGACCTAAGTTAAACCAATAAGATTCTTTACCAGAACCTAGAAAGGAATCATAAAGGAGGACATGCAGAGCCCAGGAGGCTTAGACCTTGATGGACTACTGCTCCATGGAAAGAAAAGAGGAGAATTACTTGGAGCCAGAAATTGGACCCAGACATTTCTGTGTTTGTGTTTGACTCTTGGTTCTGATGCTAATTTTATTTTTACATTTTGAAACAGGGTCTTACTATGTTGTGAAGTTGCTCATTTTGGGTTGGGTCTTGCAGTTCTTCTGTCTTAGCTTCCGAAAGGGCTGTGATGATAGCTGTGATGATTAGCTGTTAGGTATTTAATGGCTACTGAGCCTCTCAGATGGATTTTTACTGTTATCTCTTTCACTTCCTGTATCTTTCTTTCTTTCTGACTTACTTGCTTTGATGTAAAAAAGTCCTTTCAGAGCTGGTGAGATAGTTCAGTGGACGAAATGCCTGCTTAGGCAAGTGCAGGAACTGGGACTGGATCCTCAGGGCCACATGCCAGGCCAGTCCCACCCCCGGGTGCACTGAGCCAGTGACTGAGTCCAGGTGTGATGGTGCATGCCTGTAATCCCAGTGCTGGAGAGGCTGAAAACAGGAGGATCACTATGAATCCAAGCTGCATAGGGAGACCCTGTATCAAATACATAAAAAAGGTCCTTCACCTTTTTTTTCAACAAATTTGGCCATTTATATATTTTTAAGAGTTCCTTTTTTGTTGTCTGTCTGTCTCTATTTTATAGAAACACTTTGTTTTTAATGATGCAATACTTCTGGGTTCTTCATAAAGATACTAGAGGCTTTAATTGATTTGAATTATATTCTATTTTCTGAATCTTCTCTAATCCTTTAGGGTCTTTTTGCTTCATATTATGGAGACATTCTCCTTTTTATTGCAAGTATTTTCCTCTTAGATATCTGATGTTCTTGTTGACATATAGAATGAGTGTTGCAGAGTTGCTGAGTCAGTCTTTGAAAGTGTGGAGGGTTCCATAAATTGTGGAATTTGCTTTAAACATGTTGATTAAAGAGCTGTCTACCCCTAGGTGTGGCTGCCTTTGAGCTGCTTCATCTTTCACATCTTCACCCACTTTCCAGCTTTATAAATTTATTTCGGTCTCTTGTTGGCTTATGGCTCTCCTTCTGTTGTTTCTATCAGTGTAGATTTATCATGTTTATGAGTCTTATACTTTCCTATTAATGGTTTCAGGTGAGAAATGAAATAAACAACTATGATTAATTTATAATTTTCAATCCCCCCCGCTGGCCATTGTCAAAGGTCTCTAACTGGAAACATATCAAGAAGATGATAAAACTCCCGGCTAATGTTTGTGTCATAAGGAGCTAATCAGCACATCATAAATCATGTGTGCTTTCACTTCTAACCCCAAAGTTTAGAAATGTCAGTGAAAAGATTGGTCTCTATGCCCTCGGAGACAGAAGCTGTTCATAATCAGGCAGCATATTTTACCTCAGCAAAGCCTTTCATCTCCTCCTCACGAGTCAAGCCCATGAGCTCATGCCATGTGACAAAGTCTGCCATCAAGGCTGTGAGCCTTAATGAAAAAATAATTAGTTTTAAGAACATAAGTCGACACAAAAGTACAACTAATGCCTTTTTAATTGCTTTTGCTCTTGTATCTTTAGCAAACACATATCTTTGTGTCTCATGGAATCATGGTTATCTGCAGCTGCTGTGCTGGTGCTCTGCGGAGCTAGTTCCCTGGTCTTCACCAGAGACCCCAAGCTTGGATAAGTTCACTTGCTGATCCTTAGATGACCATAGATTTCTAGGGATAGGAAATCAGATGCCTGGACTCGTGGGGCTTTCTGAACCAGAGATTAAAAGGCCAGAGGCACACAAAATCCAGTGCTGTTAAAGGAGCAAACTTGGGAGGTGGGGGAGGGAGGGGTGGCATAAGAAAGAGATATGGAGATATCATTTGTGAGTCTCCAGTTGAAAGAAAACTCTGCATCTGAGTCCCTAGACTTAGCCCTTTAGCCTGACTTTGGGATGCATCTAAAATAATTGGGCAGGGTACTGTGACAGAGAAAAATGAGGGAGACTTTTCTGAGGGGCTGTTATGATTTATGCCTCATTGTACCCCAAGAACTTCATGCAGTCACGGGGAAGGCTTCTAGCTTGTGGTTAATTCACTATCTAATGCTGGGATTGTGTGTGAGGGTCACCCCCACCCTAGGGCACATAGCCTGGGTGCAATGTAAGGAAGGAAGGGAAGGAGGCTTGTTCATGCTCCTCCCTTTTTGCTCCTGCTGCTTTGCTGTTTTCCACCACCATGAACTGCCGCCCTCTGCCATGGGCCATTCTGCCTTGGAGCCAGCTGAGTGGACCAAGACTTCCATAAGCTATCTGAATCTTGCCTTCCTTGATTCTGGGCACCTGGCATTTTGTCTCAGCTATGAGAGAAAAGTAATAGAGACAAGGGCCATGGCTGGGCATATGAATATTGTATATCAAAAGGCTTTTAAAAGATAGGTAGAGAGGGAGGAATTTCACTGGTTACACTTCCAAAGAGTTTTAGTGTTTTCTTTTGAAAATGGTTCTTTTGTAAAGATTGTGTTAAATTTGACAGAACCAGTGTTTCACAGCCCACTGTCTCTTAGGCATCCTGCTCTCTTGTACTCACCTATTTGGTCAACAAACCACTTTAATGCTCCAGCTTGCAGTGTCTGCTCTTGGTCTGGACCTTCTACTAAGCAGACAGAAAGAACCAGACTTTCTGGGACTTGAGGGTCTCAGAGATCAGAGAAGGGTCAGAAAGTCAGGCTCAGTAACTGTTATTTGAATAAAAAATGGACCATGCTATGCACACAGTGCAGTTTCTTTTTTTTTTTTTTTTTGTTTTTTTGTTTTTTTGTTTGTTTTTTTTTTTTTGAGACAGGGTCTCGCTATGCAGTTCAGGCTGGCTTTAAGCTCACTTTGTAGCTCAGGCTGGTCTCGAACTCACAACAATCCTCCTGCCTCAGCCTCCCGAGTGCTGGGATTACAGGCATGCACCACCACGCCCGGCTCACAGTGCAGTTTCTTAACCTACTTTGTTCACAGCTCCTGATATTGCAGCTGTCTTCTCAGGTCAGTGAAAAGCAACTCGAGGGCAGGGACTATTTTAATTGCTTTTGTGCCCCCAGCATTTAGAGTAGTGCAGGCATACAGTGGGCACTCAGTGAAATCTTTTGCATAAATGAATGCTTTCAAATATCTCCATAGAAGGTCAGTGTCTAATTATACTTTGTACCAAAGAATAAGCTTTTCCTATTGTGAGTTGGACATGTCAAACGTCCCGAGCCTTAATTTTTTTTTTTTTTTTTTAGCTCTGAAATGAAGTTAACATAACCTCCCACAGAACTGGCCTGAGGATTAACTTCAGTGAAGCCTTTAAGTGCTCTGTGTATGTCTAGTATCAGGGAATCCTAGGTGAGTGATTATGATGGATGTTAGGTTATCTTCAGGGGCTCGTCCTCTGTTAAATACATGCATGCACCTCTCCAGTGATTTCATTTCATAAATTCATGGGCATGGAACTACTGAGTCACAGATAAGCAATTTAAAATTTGATACTAGCAAGAGCTCACATTTTGGAAGGCTGGTACAATTCATAGTCATGCCAACACTGGGGTTGCCATCTTCAATCTTCCGGAGTCAAGATATGTCAAATATCATGTTACATCACATTCTTTCGCTCTGGCACTTGTTATCCATCTGTGTAACCCGTGTAAAAGATGCCCTGCTCTGTGGTCAGGTGTGGAGTGGCTATACCACTGAAGCATGGGCCAGTAGCCCAAAGTAGTTAATGAGGAATCAAGCTTTACTAGTTTCTCTCACAGAGCATTGCAAGTGTTCATATTCATAACTTCAAATAAGTCTTCTCCAGAAGGATCTCCCTGCGTCCTCCCCAGCTCTCAGCACTGCAGACAGAAGTGACTATGGAGCTGGGGCTGGGGGACTATTGCAAAGCAATGTCAGTTCTTGTCTTAACTCCTGAAGGGTGAATTACCCTGCTTGCTTTCCTGTTGTGACATATGTAGCTTTCGTTTTGACTTGCACAAAGCTTTTATACATCTGCAGGGAGCAGATCGAGTAGGGAGTCCTTACAGCAGATGGGTGGTGAAGCCCTGCGTAGTTGGCATGCGTCCTCCATGCTAGAATGCCAGGAGTTTTGGAGCTTTGAAGAGTGATTTAAATCTATCTATTTTCCCCCTTCTGGTCCTCACTGCCTCTATCCCCCCTTCCAGCTTCAGATCTTAGGGGCATCTGTGTATGGATAGTGATGGAGTTGCTATGGAAACCTAAGCTATATTAAATCATGTTGGGGGCTCTGACCAGCATTTATACTTTATTGAAACAGACTAGGCCAGAATAGAAAATATCAGACTACATCACAAGTAGTAAGGATAAATAGATGTTTTTTTTTTTTT
>PVKA01012866.1:0-10269 GCA_004027165.1 Ctenomys sociabilis
GTCATTGCCACTGGAACTACAGTGGGGTCCCAGTGGTGCTATCAGCAGCACCACCACATTTATACAGAAAGGTCAGTACCAAGCAACATGACAGAGCAATCGTAGTTCCTCCATGCAAAATGAAATGAAATAGAGCAGAGTAGCAGCAGCCCAAGATATGTTCAGTACCCCAAGTGTCTGCAGAAATGTACCACCCCAAGTCCTGGTTGGTTTCCTGAGGGGAGAGCCTGCCCCCGCTAGCAGCCTCAAGGAGGTCACTTCTGTCTGTCTGCAGATGTTCCAGGGCAATACCAACTGCCAGGATCCAGTGCGTAACAACTTTATCCCACCCATTGTGGCCAGATACATGCGGGTCCTGCCCCGCTCCTGGCACCAGCGGGCTGCACTGAAGGTGGAGGTCCTGGGCTGCCACATCACGCAAGGTGGGGTCCTGTGAGTGGGGAAGCCCTCGAGCTGGTCCCTCCTTTGCACAGCAGCATGTGATCCAGTTGTTCCAATGTCCCTTTCCTCTCAGGAGATGAGACAACCAAATGGCAAGAAAGAAGTCCAGACATCAGGCTTAAAACTGATATAGAAGAGTTACCCCCAGAGTCCAACCCCATCCCTGAAGAGGAAAGGCCCCCACCTGGAGCAGGTGCTGTTTCTTGGCTTCCCAGGGGGATGACTAGCACCGTCCTAGCTGTCACAGTCACACCATAGCAGCCTATCCCATAAATGCCGGGAGAGCTGGCTTGGAGGCGTCTACTCATGTGTAACAGGATGCCTGTCCAAGCAACTCAGGATGACATGTCAAGGAGACAAGGACCAGAAACAAATTAGGTGTCCTTCAGAGATGGGATATAAAGTAGCACATCCACAGTGAAATACTCCACACGTAAGAAAAGATGTCCTAGTAATACAGGAAGTGTTCAGAGATGTCCTGGTAAGTTAAATAGGAAAATGTAGACCAATCTACGTAGCCATTTGTATAAGGAGGAATGCAGGATCAACATACATTTCTAGGATCACACATTTCTAGGGTCTCAGGACCCCTGAGCGCTGGACACTGCCTCTGGAAGGGGCAAAGATACCTCTTATTTTCCCAAAAGTTGGCCAGCATTTTGAACCCTCTTCTTTAACCTTCCAGGACCAGAAAGTGCTCAGCATGTATTTTTTGTCCCTGTGTTTTACACATCTGAAGACTTCCCAAATCTACCTTAAGTTTTGAGCCGCACACTCTTCTTGCCCAGGCTGAGGTTGTGATGCAGACTCTTGCTCTTCCAGGACCGAAGGTGACCACTGTGGCCATTCTGCTGGTCCTCCTCGGGGCCCTTCTGCTAGCTGTGGTGGGGGTCTTTGCCTTCAGAAGGTATGTGACTTCAGCTGTTGTTACATTTCGCGATTACATGAGCAACTCCAAAAGCTTACTTTTCAGAGATAGAAAAGGAGCAAATCCTAAAAACACTGGTTTATATTTTTAAAATGGTAGAGTAGAAACTACTCACCATTGAACAACTCATTACTTAGAAACCAGCATGGGCTCAGTCAGTGTGCCTCTCAAAGTGGTGAAAGCCCGTTTGCAGTCCTTCCCTCGGCGGCGTCCGTAAGACTCAGCCCCCGTTGAGAAAAGGAGTTTGCTGCAGCAAGTGCTGAGTCTGACAGAATGCCAGTCTCTTAAGTTTACTGTGTCATGAGTTAGGAGTTGGCTCTAAGCACGAAACATGGAACGTGAAATTTTCTTTTTTCCATTTTAAACAGTTTCAGAACTCATAATGGTGGGTACCAGGTAGACAGGGTGAAGACTTGCTTCTGACTGGAGTGTGTGGGGACCTAGTGCCAGGTTCCTACAGCTCTGGCAGCCATCCCTGAGGAAAGTTGGGGGCTTCAGCTTGATGCGTGCTCTAGCCCTCCAAGCTTTTAGACAGAAGATGCCGCAGAAACCTCGGGGTGTGAGGCCCTGGGTGGACCACTGAGATGTGGTGGGTGGCCCCGCCATCCTGCGGGAAACACGCCTGGCGCAGGGCCGCACTGTGCTGCCGCAATCCTGGTGTCCTGTGTGCCACGTGTGTTGTGCGTGTCTCATATGTCGGTATGTCGTCAGGGCGGGCAGCACAGCTGGCTCAGCATTCAGGCTTTGGTCTTGACAGGAAGAAGAAGGCAGAACATCCGTACAGATCTCCGGAGCCTTGGAAAACAGGTTGGTGAGGTCGTCCCCTGCAGCTTCACCCTGCCGCTCGCCATCAGGGTGCGCCTACCGCTGTGCCCTTGACCTGGGGGTGCCAGCCCTGGGTACTGACCCTGCAGGTGACGCCCGGGCTGCAACCCCTAACAGCAGAACAGAACTAAAACAACGCGCCTAGCTACAGCTGCTTGCACTGCTGGGGGGGGGGGGGTATCAGTGGGTACACCCCGCGTCCGGCGGGGCGCCACATGGGGGTAGGGAGGGAGGGTGAGCCTCACGCCTGCTCCTGACAGCTGCTCACAACTCGTGAGCCCACTCGACGCTTTTACACTGTGCCTGCCTGGGGTGCTTCGCGTTTTAGAAATGAACTTGCAGAGGCGGAGACTGCGCGGGTTTGTTAAACGCTGGCAGCGTCTGCGCTCCTTCCGCTCTGCCCTCGAAGGCCAGGCTGCATCCTCCTCTCGCCTCCTCCCAGCGCTGCGCGGCTTTCTCGGGAACAGCCTCTGGCGGGTCTCAACTGCGCCCCGCGCTTCCCAGGATCCGGGGCCGATGCCGCGCGCTGCCCCTTAATCCGCCACGCTCTGTCCCTCCTAGGCTGCTGGCGGCAGACCACGCACGCGCCGGCCAGGCCCCCGTCGGCGGAATTCACCATTAGCTATGACAACGACGAGGAAGAGGAGGAGGCGCAGAAGCGCGAGCTCCATCTCGACACCCTGGAGTGTGAGCCAGCAGCCCTGAGGGCGCAGGGCGGGGGGGGGGGGGGGGGGGGGGGGGGGGGGGGGGGGGGGGGGGGGGGGCGGGCGGGGGGGGGGGGCGGGCCTGGGAGGGCCGGCTCGCTCTCCTCCTTCCCGCTCAGGACTGCAGGCTCCCAGGGCTCCAAATGACGCCCCCGCTTGTAGGTTACCAGACGCCCCAGGACGCTTTAGGCGCTGACTCGGCAGCCAGGGCAGGCTCCACTTTCCGGCCCACCGACTCGCACGAGTACGCACTGCCCCTGGCGCGCGCCAGGCCCGAGTACGCCACGCCCATCGCCACGCCTCAAGACGGCCACGCCCCCAGCTACCTAGTGCCTTCGGCTGCCTTCCCTTGGGGCGCGGGCTACGACCAGCCGCGGGCCGGAAGCGCGGACGGGGACCCGTGTAGGGGCCGCCTACCGTGAGCTGTACCACCGCCGCCAGGGCTGGACAAGCGACTCCTCCAGCCGTGGGTCCCCTCCACGCGACACCGAGCTGCTGCGGCGCACCGCATGATCTGTCTCAAGCATGGAAGCAGCTGGAGCTTGCACGGTGGGACTCAGGCCTTGGACGCGGCTGGCACGCGCGTGAGCACCTCCTGCCCTCCTGTGTTGTCCTCGGCGCCGGTCTGGAAGACCCTGGAAGCTGAAGAAGCGTATAGGGCGGGGCTGGCGCAACGTGGACCTTGGCCCGCCCAGTCACAGACTTGTGAGCCTGCGGTCCGGCACCGGCAGGTTCTGTATCTGCGGAGGAGCAGACGCCGCCTGATGTGCTGCGGAGACCTAGGCAGAGCTCGGTATCCGTTTGCTTCATCAGTAACTATGAGTTACCTCTTTTAAAGAGGGACTTGCGTGTTTTGTTTTGTAATAGAAAATATGGGCCCAGAAGTCCTTGCTCTAAAAAAGCGTTCTTTGTACGGACTCCACGGCCTGTAATGGGGTTCGGCCCGTAGCGCGGGCGCGGGTTGGGCGTGGACCCTAGTGAACCACCCAATCAAACTGTAACCAAGTTCTCTTGAGATGAAGTTTATCTCAGAAGAGTGCTGAGCCATTCTCCATTTTTTTTGGTATTTCACCTTAGATAATCGAAACAAATCCAAATTTTAAATCTAAGCACATTATCTTTTAAAGCTCGCTCGCGAACCTGGAAAGACTCCTACTAGCCTTACTGTAAATAAGCCTCTGGGGCTTGGGCCACGTGGTAAGGACCATATTCATTTCCTGCCCTTTCTTTTAGGGGTTGGAGGAAACCTCGCTTGGTTGAAGCTGGGGCCCCTTACTGGGTCTCCCATGGTGTCCAATGGGGGAGCTTTTAGTGTCTGTAAGATCTACACGGAGCCAATCAGAAAAATGCTATTTTGAACCAATCAGAAACTTATTTTCAGTTGCTTAAATTTAAGTTCAACCAATCAAAAGGCACTGTTCCTGATTACTTACCTGTAACCAGAAGCCACGTGAGCTTCATGGTGGGACAGCTGATGTGAGGCCAAGTAAGGGACTAGGACAACTTTCCCAATATTTTATTTATGTGGCTTTTGGGTACAAAAGACCTCTTTCCCCTGTCCTCAGGGCTACCTGAAGCTTTTCCACATGACAGCTCTCATTCAGCAGGCTTTTTACCTCCAATAAACGCACACTTTTGGTGCCTTTCCCAACTTTTCCAAGTCCTTGTTGTGGACCCCAAGGACCTGGAAAGCAGCCCCACAGGACCATTGCCCTGGCACTAGAAGGACCCCAGTCTTCTCCCCAGGTCACGATGGTGCCATTTCAGACCAAGGGAGAGACTCCCCTGCCCTGTGCACAGGTTTGTTCCTTTGCCTTCTGCCCAGCACACCCAGCGCTTTGCATCCAAAACAGAAGTGGATGTAAAGAAATTCTAAAAGGTAGAAGAGACAAGAAATATCATAATTTTAAAGATAAAAGCTGCAGCACTGGGACCTGAGCCCAGTTTAACAATTTTTCCTCTTATCCCACCCCAGGGAATTCCCTCCTCCTTGGGGAGGGGGGAATGCAGCCGGGTCTTCATGTTGCCCATTTTGGAGTTCAACTGTCTTCCAAAATTCAGCACTTCCTACTGGGCTCCCAGTGGAGAGGCCCGTCTGGGCAGTGGTCCCCGGTGGGTGACACCATGCAAGGAGCCTAGGTTGGACACATGTTGGTTCCAGACGCTGAGGTGGACATCTGGGGCCAGTTCATAAGCCTGAGCCTTTTTCTCAGGATGGAAAACGGTGCTCCTCCCCATTTTCCATCCAGAAGTTCCTGTCGCTGAGCCAAGGACCCAACCCAGCAGGCCCAGAGAACAGGCCTGCTGCTTCCTGGCTCCATTGTGGAAAAGGTTTTTCAGAATGCGTCTGTAGAAGCCCGGGAAAGGTTTATTAGGTGGAAATAAGTTCAACAGTAGAGCACTGGTGCTACAGCTGGGAGTGTGTGATCTGGTGATAGGAATCTGTGCAGCTTGGTGCTCAAGGCCTTGCTGTGTGTGTGCAGGTGGGGCAGGAGGGCGCCACAAAAAGACAATGGTCTGTTCACAGGAGAAGGCCTATTTACAGGTGAGAAGTAAAAAGGGCATTTGAGGAGAGAAAATGGAAAGGGAATTCCCTGGGGTGGGATCAAAGAGGAAAAACTGTTAAACTGGACTCAGGTGCCAGTGCTGCAGCTTTTATCTTTAAAATTTGATTTTCCTTGTCTCTTCCACCTTTTAGAATTCCTTTTGTCTTTCTTCACTTCCTACCTGAGACTTCAATCCCAAATTTCAGTGGTACCTACTGCATGTCCAGGAGGGGTATTGAGCCTGGCCAGCCAGGATCTGAAAGTCCTGTCCTGACTTGTCTGAAGGAGACACAGGACTATCTGCTTCTGTCGACCGCAGAACCACCTTCGGATAGTGTGAAAGAGGGTGGAACATGTGAGAAGCCCACCATGACCTGGCTCAGAGAGCATAAAAGTGTTCCTACATACAGTATCACAGCCAGAAAACAAGTTTTCCCACCAGACTTGTTCCAGAGAACCGGAACACCAGTCAGGCAGGGAAGCAAGGCAGGATCCAACACCGCACCTACTCAGACCTTGTGATGCAGAGGCGCCCCTGCAGAGCTGTCAGGAGTGTCAAAGTCCAACTGGTAATGGGCTCCGCCTAGTGCCGCTGGGAGACCATGTAGAGCTGGCTATCCAGCTCTATACTGTGGCTTTTCTCACCATTTTTACTAAAAATGTAACAACAAAATACGCTCTGCAGTGTCTTTTCAGACCCTAAGAGACTGAATATGCCACATTATGCCTTTAGGGTCTTTTTTCCTTCCAATTTATTTGGTACAGGGTGTCACTACACAGCTCGCACTCAGTGATCCTTCTGTTTTCAGCCTGCTGGGATTACAGGCAAGTGTCACCATGCCCAGTGGCGGCCCACTCAGCATGCCAGGGGACATGTGGTGCCAGGAATCCTCTTTGAATAAAATAGAGAATAAATGATTATACCAGTGAAAAACTAGTCTGGTTCACCAATGCCATAAGACTAAGCAGTGGCTGGCTGATCAGTGGTTTTAACCAAGCACCCTGTATCCACAGAGAACCCAATATACATCTTTATGTCCACCTTGAAAGCACCCAAGCCTGTAGGCTTGTTCCACAGAAGCTCGTACCATTTGGGGGGAACCCTCTCATCCCAGTTCTTACTTTCTCATCAGAAACAACCTGCTTCTCCCCATACAGTAGCGTGATGAGAGCTTTGTGTAGGAATCCACTCCCTACTTTGGGTGGCATTGTTCCGTGTATCATAGTTTCTCTGTTCCCAATAAAGGGGTGCTTGCTGGCTAGCTGAGTTGCCTCACTATAGATGTGAGCCAAGTACTGTACAACACTGAAAACATGATTTCCAGTAGTAGATAATCTTTCATCATGGGATGTTGAATTCTGCATTGCCATACCTGTATTATAGCTAGAGGAAAATTCTTCCCTAGGGCCTTTGAAAGGACTCATTTTGAACTGTTGTAGTCTGTAATTGAAAATTTTGAAATTATTCAGTCATCTTCCTTTAGAAGAGACATGCACCTGGGCAGTTCAGGTACTCTAGAGCCAACAGCTGTCCTGGAACCCAGCATACATACTTGATAATGTTTCTGACACATTGCTGGGCCTTGTGAAGGAAAACATCAATTCTTGCATTGGAGAATGGTATACGGGTTAAGTAAAATAGAATTTGCCCATCTTTGATTTTAGGAGACATAGAATAGTTGTGAGAGGAGATACGAATTAAGTAGAAAAAATTTATCTAATTTATCCTGAATTGATCTTCCTCTTCTTGAATAGTATCAAGTCTCCAATGAGGCATTTGTTTCGCTCACACAGGGCTTCTGCATGACGCTAGCTGTCACTTGCTCCAGCAGGAGCACCTCACTTTGGTCACACAGAGGTGGAGACTCAGCGTTTTCTCCTAGATTGTTGCAGAGGCCAAGGGAGCAAGGTCTTGTGATTTCTGGCCTGGGTCAGTGCTTCCTTCCCTACATGCATAAATCCTACATTTCTTTAATAATTTTCCAGTGGTCACTCTTAGGTTACAACACTGTAATTTTCTCTTCAATCCACTAACCATCCCTTGCTGGTTTACAGCCTCACTGCCTTGCCCATTTTTCAAAGCTCTGAAAAGGACGCGCTTGTGCTCAGCTCCGGGCACAGGGCTGTTAAAGCCATCTGCAATGTGTCCTTTAGTGCTGCTTGCTTGGTTGGCACTCATCTGCTGAGGCATTTCCCTGATCATAGAGAACTGCCCTTCTGGTGTCTTCCACAGTACATCACTGCTGCCTTGGTCCACAGCTACACTGCTTCTAAGGGGGAATTGGGGATTTTTCTATCCAGAGTCCCCTCTCCCCATGTGTGGTCTGAGAGACACCTATGTACCAGAACTGGAAATCCACACCAGCCATCACCAGAAAAGCCAAGCTGAGATGGCCTAGTTTTCAAGTCTTTCTTTTAGGGGTTAGAGTTTGCTCTCTGTGGTTAAACTAGGTCTTAAATATGCAAATTTTTGCTGAGCTAAATGAGCCTTTTTTGCAGGAACACTCAGTATCTTGCAGCCCTGAGGAACTGAAAGATCCTAATAGAATTTTCATCAACACGCAGTGTGTGGAGCTACAGGGAAGAGTACCTACATATTGGAGTGGTGCTCCAGTTTCCAGGGGCCTTAATTCTTCTGCCAGAGCATTTCCAAATGAGTGGGGGCTGTCACTGACCTGAGGCAGAGCTGCCCAAGCAGTTAAGGTACTAGCGGGCTGGTGAGAAGCAAACAGACATGGTCAGGATACAGGAGCATGCAGAAGGCAGCAGCCTGAAGATCTAAGTGCTGAGCGACATAGCTCCCCCTCAGTATTCGGGCTGACGGTACACAGGATAGGATCTGTAGGACAGGGTGGTTTTATAGCATCTGTCCTGTCCCAAAGGTCTTGGGCTACCTGACGCTGCCTTAGCACTGGAAGGACAACAGTGTTGCGCAGATACTGACCACAGACCCGAAGACCATGTTTGAGAAATTTATAGAGAGTAGAGTCCAGACTGTCCCTCTGTTTTCAAAGGCTACTGTCATTTAGAAGTACTTGGGTTTCCTAAAGAAATGACAGCAGGCTGAAAATAAACTTCCTCTTCTGGCATTTTAGTGGATATAGCTGCAATAAAATATCCAGTTATCTCTGTATTGTCCAATAGATCTGCTGCTAATGCTCCCAAAAGGGGAAGTAAATATTCTGGTGATAACTAGAATTGAAAAAAAAAAAAAAAAAAGTTGCTTTTGAAGAGGCACAAATTATCTTCCTAACACTGGGTTAGAACATTCTGGAAAAAGTAGGAAAGCTGCTGTAAAAACCAGAGTTCCCCAAACCTGTAGGTTAAAGTTTCTGTAAAGTAGCTGGTCTGAGGAATACCAACACCAACCAACCCAGGTTTATTAAGAGGGAGCTCAGAGGATCCAAGTAAGGCAGAGGGAACGACGCTCCAGGATCCAGAACAAAGCGAGCATTGCTGTTTGCCACACCAAGTTAGCCAAGGTTCTTCAGGGTGATTCCAACACTGAGGGGCTTGAGGAGATCCTGCACACCTTCCAGCTCCCATAACCACCAACATGGAAGCGGCTGGCCTCTTCCCTTCCAGGCTCTAGCCTCTGCAGAGGGCACATCCAGCCTCCAGCAGGCTCTTTGAGCCTTTGAACCTTCAGTCTCCAGTGTCAGCAGCCACCTGTTCTCACAGGCTGCCTCTTTGCATGTGGGGTCCTCAAGTGTCTCAGGGAAGGTGGGGTTTTATTTTCTAAAGCCCATGCAGTTATTCAGGTTGTTTGCGCCTGTCATTGTTTTTCTTGGGCCCTCTCAGTTTAAAAGTTCATTAGTAAGGGCCTGGGAACCTATAGCTTGCTATGGAAGCTGTCTACCAGCTGTCTCTACTAGGGGAGACTGGTAATGAAACACATTCCCAATAAAATTTGTCCTGCCTGTGCACTAGTGTATCTGCAGTTTCAGTTAGATGTCCTGGAAACAAGCAGGACTTCCTTCTTTATCCTGGGCAGCAAGCGTCTCCAAGTTCGTATCTGTGTTCCTCACACATTTTCTCCTCTCAGTCAGGTAAGCAACCGTATCAGCATACTTCCAGGACCCCGATTTACAGCCAGTCAGGAGCCCGTGTGGGTGCCACATCTATACCCACATCTTTGGTGCTGTCTCAGGCGTGTACTTCACCAGCCTGAGCTTATACTGCTGCCCATATATGGTCTTTTTCAAGAGATGCAGCAGGTGCAAAACAACACTTAGATCACCAGTTACAGTAAAAGTCTGGAACGAACCCCTTTATGAATCTGTCTAGATCCTCTGGAAATCATCCTGATTTTGTTTACTGAGGGCCAGATCATTCCTGGAGGTCACACGTATTCTAACAGCCTATTTTTCCTCTGAGGCTTCTGCAAATGGCCGCACATTAGGGAGTTCTGATGAGCAGGACTGTTTGACACCAGCAGGGCTGGAGTCCTTTGTCCTTTTGGTAATGACGATGGAGGCGAGGTGCAGGAAATGGCCCTTGGGAAGGACCAAGTAGAGGAAGCAGCTGAACTCGGCTCCAGCTCATGGGTTTCTGGAGCCTCTACTGCTCTGCTGCTGTTGCCACGGCCATCCCGGGAGCCCTGCTTGTGGCACTCAAGAATTCAAGTCTAGATGGTCTGTTGTGACTCTGCTTTGGCTCTGTGGCACGTGGGCACAACAGACTGTAAGAGCCTCGTGATTCTGGATCTTGGCAGACAGCCGTAAAGACCTGGACACATGGGACTTCTATTTTTCCTCTTGTAATAAAAAAACTTAAGCTGGAATACTGGTTTTTGTTTTGTTGTTTGTTTTTTTTTGTTTGTTTG
>PVKA01012866.1:16641-56825 GCA_004027165.1 Ctenomys sociabilis
CCCCCCCCCCCCCCCCCCCCCCCCCCCCCGCCCACCCTGCCCAGGACAGCGAGAGCATCGGTGGAGCACTGGGAGCCAGTTCTCAGTGTCTTCTATGATTCTGGTACTTGGCTCTTTCTCTTTAGACTAGATGGGCCTTGTGAAGAATCCTGATTCTGCCTAATATCCTGAGGAATTTACAGGTTTCCATTTTCTCTGGTGTGCTATCATGCTGGCACAATGTCTTCCTAGCAGGCAAAAGATAAGTTATTTAATGCAAATAATATAGGCTTCAGATCCAGAGAGAACTGAGTCTAACCTGGATTTCATTTGTAACCAAGTGACTTTCAAACACTTTAAGGACGGTTTCTAAATCCACTTCATCTCCCAAGTGGAAATGGTTATAAAGACCATTACAGTTAAATACAAAGTTGCCCCCACAGACTTAGTTACTGAGGGCTCACTCTCCATCTCAGCAGTGCTCACACAGGGGCCAGGAGGGACCCACTCTGATGGCTCAGGCCTTGCAAGGCTGTGGCAAGAGCCAATATAGCCTGTGGCAACTGCACTTATCTGGGGCAAAACTGTGCTCTGGCTGTGTGCACGAAGGAGTTACTCTACCTGTCCACGTCTTTCCGACTTGTGCATGGAGAAGATGACAGTGTGTACACACGAGACGGTAGTGATGATTACCAGCATCAGCATGAGACCCCAGGACAGTGCCTGACCCGTAGCAGAACCAGGGGCGCCACCACTCATGGCTTTTGTTTTTGGTTTCTGTGCAAAGTTTTACATGTTTTAGCTTTATGAAATGTAATTGTTTCTAATAGGTTTAGACAATTTTCTGAAGTTTCTTTCACGATATGAAAAGGACCTGTAAATTAGTGTTCCGGCCATTTCCTTTCAACAGCTATGCCGAAAGCTGTGCAGTAGCTATGCCAACTCATTCTGGTATCACAGCTCCTTACTTAACAGGAGGCCAGCTTCTGAGAGAGAGAGAGAGATTTAATGTTGAAACATGCTACCATCGTTTTTATTTTTATTTTTGGTGGAACCGGGGATTGAACTCCGGTCCTTGCACTTGCCAGGGAAGTGTTTATTCCACTGAGCCATCTCCTCAGCCCCGCATGCTACCGTCTTAAGAAAGCATCCACTTCTAGACTACGTGAACTCTGACCAGCATTTCTGCAATTAGTGCACGGGCGCAGCTCCCTTGATGTGTTGAGTCCACCCAAAACACTGATCTTTCCTGGTTCGACTCTGAGGTGGGTCGCAAGTCCCGTGGTGCAGCTGCAGCACCTGTGGCAAGGGCTCACCTGGTGCGCACAAGCCTGCCTCCCCCCTGAATGGCGCCGAGCAGCCCTGTTCACACCAACTGCCAATCACACCTTGTAAAGACATAAATGGGACTTTCGAAACTGCTTCAGAAAACACACAAATAGTGGCTGTGCTTGAAGGTGTTTTAAGAATTGTAATACCTTTTACTACAGGTTTTAAAAAATGTAAACACTCCCTACGTATCGCGTCACCTCCTGCACACCGCTGGATGCCCTAACCCGAGCAGCGGCCTCCGCCCATGTGTGCTGCCAAGTCCATGCCAGCCACAAGCTGTGCAGCTGCTGCGGGCCTGACCTCCTGAGCAGTCTTTTGTGTTCTCGGTGGTGCTCAGACTTCACTGGCCTCACAGTTCTTCCATTGCTAGGTATGGAATTATCTGCTCTTTACAGTTTCAGCAGCTTTGCTGTATGAAGCTATACGTTCTGGTAATTTACACTGTAGCACCTTGACAATTTTGCTATTTTTGCCTTTATAAAAATCAATTTTAGATTTTTAAAGTATTTCTGCAGTCAATTTTCCTAGAAAATTGAATGACATAGTTTTATTTTCCTTTTCTTACTTTTATGGCTATTTTGCTCTTACTCTGCATATTTGCATTTGTTCTTTTTTTATAACTATTCATCATCATCTTTTGCCTTTTTCCTCTGAAAATTTTGCACATTGATTTCGTTGCTTTCAGAAGCTATAAACCACTTATAACCTACAGATAAGAATGTAATCAACCAATTAACAGTGGACACATTTGAAGAATGTCACTAGTACTCTCCAGAGAACACAGAACTGAGCATGCACATGGTACAGTTTTTTTGTGCCATTTAAAAAAAATTGTAATTACTGGAAAAGACTGAAAATCCTATGATTCCGTCTGTACTCCCTTCTCCCTCTGGTGGCCTATTAAAGCAGAATTAAGTTCTAACTCTTACACTCACCGTGTGATTCTGGCTCTGTATTTGCTCTCAGGAAGTGCAGCCACCTGCAGACAGTCTCCTTGCTCCTCTAGGAGTCTACCCCTCTCTGCTGGCACTTCACAATGCAGAATCCATGCTGTAGTAAAATCTGCCCTATGTGTGCGTCGAATTCCCTTTTTACTTGACAGTCAGTTCATGCAAAGGCCTTGACGAAACATTCAAACCTCGGGAACTCTACAGCAATGCACTGCAGCCTTGCGCTGCAGGCCAGGCCTCCTCCAGACTGAGGAATCTGCCGTGGATGACAAGATAACTCAGCACAGTGGGGGTGAGCCTATGACACGCTGTTTACCACCAAAAGCTCTATCAAGTTCGCCTCACCAACCCAGCTGGAACCAGCTGCTGCGATGGACACTGCTCCCCACTTCTCAAAGAATAGCACTGCTGAGCTTCAGAGAACTGCCCTCTATGGGGACACTAGGGCACTGTGTCTGGGGCTGCCAAGACCACCCTCACACTAAGCGACTCCCTAGAAAAGCCACAAGCCTAAGCACACGATCAAACTTACAACTGCAATCTACTGCAAAGAGTATCAGGGAGAACTGCAAGGGGAAAAGGCATCTTCTGCACAGCAAGCCAGGCACCTGACTAAAGAGTCTCACTTGTTCCCGTGGGATCGAGGAGCACTCTCAGACCGGCAGTGACCACCAGGGGCAGTGGGTGGCTGGAGATCTCAGGAGGGGCCATCACAGCAGCATCCCCTGCCCGGCAGCACAAAGCCAGGCACTGTAGGAGGAAAGCAAGTGTTCACCGCAGACCGTTCAGGTCGTACCCACCAGGGCATGTTGGGACTACTCCAGAAATTCACGCTGCAGAGTACAACCAAGGGCTGTACGACCAGGGCCAACAAGCTCTGTCCCCACGGGCACTCTTCTCTGCACTGCACCTGTGAATTATTAGCAGCCGCACATGACCCCGTGCACGACGTACCCAGCAAGGCGCACTCCCCTTTCCTTCTGCGCACCACCTACAGCCTGCTTCCTGCTCTACCTGGGCAAGCTGGGTCCTCCAGGAGGCAGACGCTAACACTGTGGGGCAATCTGCTGCCCAAGAGCATGGCTGGGAATGGAGTGGGGAAAAAGTAGTGAGCTGAAAGACAGCCAACTGCAGGGCAGGAAGAACCCCAGGCAGAGAGCAGGAGGACAGAAGGCCGTGTGAAGGCCACCGAGAGCAAACTCTGCCCTCGGGGTGTGTGGTGGGACTCGGTCAGACTGAAGAGGGACCCGAGATGATCCACGACACCTGTGCGCCTCCTGCTGCCACATGGTCATGGCTCTTACAGACCACTATATATAGAAAGAGCAAAATTGGAGAGAATCAGCAAGTAGGAAACAGTTCAACTCTTTTTCCGAATTACATACCTCATTGTTTTGAAAGTATTTCCATATGCTAACTGGTTTCGCTTATACCAATAGCTTACCTTAGTTCACTAAGAATACAGTATATTGTGTTTCTTTTTAGTTTATGTCTTATTATACAGAGCACTTTGACTTTGAAGGTAATGATATACAATGGATAAGATTGCTCATTACCAAGAGCACATCTGCAACAATCTGCAAGCTCTTTTTTTTTTAAAAAAAAAAAATAAGATCCCTAAAAGAAGGGTCTGGTGGGCAGAAGTAAGATGGTGGTGGAGTCGCGAGTTGCTCAGGAGGAAATTAAGAAAGAGCCAGAGAAGCCAATTGATCATGAGAAGACTGTCCACTGCCGCTCCGGGTCTTCACCACCAACAGTCAGCACCACTGTATGGACGAGTTCTCCCGCGGCAACATCCCATCCAGCAAGCTGCAGATCTACACCTGGATGGATGCAACCTTGAAAGAACTAACTAGCTTAGTGACAGAAGTCTACCCAGAAGCTAGAAAGAAGGGCACACACTTCAATTCTGCAATTGTTTCCATGGATCTTAAAAGACCTGGCTATCGAGTTAAGGACACTGGCAGCACCATGTCTGGCAGAAAGGGGACGGATGATTCCATGACTCTGCAGTCGCAGAAGTTCCAAATTGGCGACTACTTGGACGTAGCGATCACCCCTCCAAACCGGGCACCATCTCCTTCAGGGCATATGAGACCATATTAAATTTTATCTTACTTTCTGTCAAATTTATTTTTCACCCAAATGTGTAAAATAAACTTATACTTTTTCCTCTCCTTAAAAAAAGAGATCCCTAAAAGAATATTGGCTGATAATGAAAACTACATCATCTTTTTAATTTCACAAACTCAACCATTTATCATATGGGGATGAATTCCAAAAAAGTATTTTCCCAAATGATATGGTAAATTGGGAGCTTAATTTCCAAATGATATGAATTGGGAGCTTAAGCCAACATACAAAAGCAACAAAATCAAGTTTATATAATGACAAAACCCAAGTACTTCACAATATTCAGAATTCATTTTCTAAAATATTTTTTCATGTTTATATATAATTTGGAAACTTCTAAGTTATGTATACTTAGACATTTAAATAATAATATCCTCTTAAACAGTAACAGAATTGGGTTTCTGCTTTTTATCAATGTTACTGTCAAACTGGCTGTCAGGTTTCTAATAAAAATAGCTAAGCAGACCAAAGTTTTTTGCCATCTACTAAGTTTCTACAGAAAACTCATCTCTACAGTTGCTCGGAAATTCTTCCAACAAATGTTTCAATCATTCATATTAAACAATTCTTATGGTTAAACAGTCTATTCCTACCCTTCCCAAAATGCTGTCCTAGCACAGAGAGCGGGTCAAGCCTTTGCATAGACATTGGCAGGCTGGTGCTACTTGGAATAAATATATCAAAATATATTTCATGTGAAAGAAGCAAAAGAATGTTTATTTTTTAAAATAAGATCAATACCATTTTAATGTAGGAGGTACCATCTTTATTTACAGGATAATAAAAAAATAATAAGCTCGACTTGATATAGTACATTTGTCATAAATGAAGCCGCTCCTATGAGAAAGGCTGGGTAGGCCAAACAGCAGACTGCAAAGAATGTCAAGTAATGTGCAACTTCACACTGACTCACTATGTTTGTGTTTCTAAATATGAAAAAGTAAGCCCACTGCGGTAGAGAAAACAACCAGCACCAAGCTGTGCCAACTTCTGGCAACTTCAATTGTAACTGCCAACATCCCCAAAATGTGCATCTTCCTTACAGGTGCTTCAGCTATACTGTATTTCCATCATACTCCCACCAGCAATACTGGAGAAGAGAATTTGAGGTAAATTGTAATTATACATACACACATATTTCTGCTAGATACTCTCTGAACTATGGCTTTTCTGTGTATTTTTTTTTTCATTACTTCACGATTACTTATTTGTTTGGCTTTTTCCTAGAAGCCTCAGCAGTATGTGGGTTTTCCTTCCAGAAATGTCAAAGAACCACAACTGATACAGTTCCTTCAGGAAAACCCTGTAAGTACTACTTTGTCCCCATGGGCATCACAGGGATCCTAACACAAGTGCAACAAGATGGCCCTGACACTACCAGAGCTCACGGCAACCTTAGTGACAGAGCTCCAGGTGTGTGTGCAAACATGAGTGGAACGAACAGGGGGAGAGCTGCATATAAACTTTCCATCTGCCATCAGCCTTGAGAAGAACTTCTGCCATAACCATCTCCCACAATCCTTCTACTTACAGAGCAAACTCACAAAAATCTTCTTTGCAGATTTCTATGTACTTCCTAAAAACCAAAGGAGCACATCTTACACATGCCAAGGAATCAGGAAGGATCTTCCCTGAAGAAATACCATTGTCAGTCCACTAGCTAGGTTTGAAGACAACAGCATGGTTTCATGTGTTCAGAATATATAACTTGCTTGTTCGTTAAATACTAACTCTTGCTCAGAGACAATATTATACACAAAGTATTTTAATAACAGTAACAATATACACTACGAAGTGCGTTTCTAGTTACAAATTAACATGGTGATATATAGATGAATAAAGCCACCCAAAATGAAAGCTAAATGAGCTACTGTTTAAACATAAATTTATAAATAGCAAAATCATAAAATAAAGTATATACAGTTTATATATTTAACTTTGAACAAATATATAATGCATCTGGGAAAGACAAGAAAATGTTTTATCAATATGACATCTAAATACTAGAAACGAGACACTGATAATATCCTGAAAGCCTCATGGGCTTTCTTCCTTTAATATGCCCTTAAATGTTTCACCCTTTGAAACAGTGACAGAAGCAGAAACTACCACCTCTTCAAATGCAATGCAGAACAGCAAAAAGGAGGAAGGACTCCAACCTTGCCCCTGGGATCAAAGGGGCAAAGGGAGGCGAGCATATGCACGTCCTGCAGCTGCACACACAAGAGTCCGAGCATCAAACCAAGCAAGGACATTCCCTCCTCTTGCCCACCTCAGCCTCCAGCTATGCAGGTGACTGGCAAGCCAGGTGCCCAGAGAAAGCTACTGTGTGAGCTCAGTACGCTTCATGACACATGACAAAAGTGAGCCTTCCCTTCCAATTAATTATCTCCATGTCCAGGAATATTACAAGATAAACTTCATGAACAACTCAAAACAAAACTTTTTACGGTCCCCCAAAATAAAAACTTGAGACTAAACATTAATAATGTAATGCTCCAGTACCATGCATACAGATCAACATAATTGAGAACAGGTATTTTACACTCATCTCCATTTCCTTTAAAATCCAAAAGGTATCATGGTGCACAATAAATTTTTTAAAAACCTAAAACCATTCTTTCAGTTAAATAAAAAAATTAAGTCTACATTTTCCCCAGCATTGTGCAGACTAAATTCACTGAATCAATTCTGTCCTTTGAAACACCACAGTTAACATTCCAAAATATATAATGTGAACTCCTTACTCTCTGGAATTTAATGTCTATTTTTAATAAAATTCTAGTTGGCACTGTCCTACTCCTAAATAAGCAAAGGAATCAAATAAAATAGTAATGCTTCATTTGGTACTTAAGGGCCTAGTAATACAATATTCCTTTGGGAAACACATGCTTTGGTGCCGACAACTTCAGGTAAACCAAAACTGCCTGACATGCAATCACTAATCGTGCTGTACCACAGGAAGGGGTTGAGCATTTAGAACTGCCTGCATGAAGCCCTGAGGTACCTGCCATTCTCTAGGCGACAAAACAGTCTCTCTTTCCTGGGATGGTCTTTGTCACCGTCCTCTCTAGTGCTTCCAGTTCCAAACAGCCCGACGAGCAATCCTGTCTGGAGATGCAGACACTCAGAAAGACTTTTTATGGTACAGACCGCTGTGCAGATCATCGAATTTTGAAGCAGCGTCATCTAGTGGAGTCTCACTTGAAGTTCCCAGGTCTCCATTCTCCTGGGCCTCAGTGACTGCCTTCTTATACTCTGTAAGACAGGCAGAGGAAAAGCAACAGGTCATTTCTGGCCTACAAATACACTTTTATAGTTCTAGTGAGCAAAACCCAGAGATGCCCACTTTAATCGGCAGCAGAAAAACAAAGCAAAGTAATAAATTAATCACAACTAATTTCTGACAAGGGAATTTTTAAAAACATAATGGTAATATTTAGTCAAATATATATATATATATATATATATATATATATATACATATATATATATATATATGTGCAAAACCTGAATGTATCTTTCCCCCACAAACAATTCTGTGGTGCCACATTCCACTCCCTGAATGTGCAGCAACCCTAAAAGCCACACATCTCGCTTTGCTGTGTGAAGACACGCCCATCTCAGGGGCTGTGAGGTGTAGAGTGCTGATGCATGCTTTACAAAATTATGAGCCAGGCGTGGTGGCTCAGGCCTGTAATCCCAGCACTCGGGAGGCTGAAGTAGGAGGATTGTTGTGAGTTCAAGACTAGCCTGAGCTACAAAGTGAGCTTAAGGCCAGCCTGAACTGCATAGTGAGACCCTGTCTCAAAAAGACAAAAAAAAAAAAAAATTATGAGCACTCAGGAGAGCTCACACCTCACCACTGGCAGTAGTGAACACTAGGAGCTGTGTTCCTGGAAGTAACAAGCAAACTTGGCTCAATTTAAGAAAACGGCCACCAGTCTCGATAATAGTAATTTGTACCATTCTTTCAAAGTAAGAATTATGCTGGGCGTGGTGGCACATGCCTGTAATCCCAGCACTTGGGAGGCTGAGACAGGAGGATTGTTGCGAGTTCAAGACCAGCCTGAGCTAGCTACAAAGTGAGCTCGAGGCCAGCCTGAACTGCATAGTGAGACTCTGTCTCAAAAAGACAAAAAAAAAAAAAAAAAAACAAAGTAAGAATTATCAGAGAGCAGCTAGTTCTGATGGTCAATCAATAAGCTGCACCCTACCAAACAGGAGAATACATGCGCCCAACAGCCAGCACTTCATAAAGTGAATACCTAATGAACTGCCTAATGTCATTTCACTGAAGTTTTCAGCACTTCTTCAAGGATGTTTCAGTCAACTAGCATTTTTTAGTTCCATGTGGGTGACAAGGAAGAAAGCCACACCTGCCACTATCCTGGTGCCACTCCCTTGAGGAAAAAAACTGTATTCATTTGCTAGTTTTCTCTGCCTCAACATAGTATTCCTGCAGAATGCCTGAAGCCTCACCTCCTGAAAATGTACAAACAATGAACAGATGCACAGTAATTTTCAGTGATTTCTACCTGGGAACACTTTGACCTCCCCACTGTCGTCTTTGCAAGTAGCAGCAGGGTTGCCGCCGCCCTCCAGCTCATCCAGGTAGAGACGGTAACGATGGCCGCTCTCATCTTCATACTCCACGTTCTCGTCATCAGAGTCCACCTCGGGAGCCACATACACCACTTCAAACTCAATCTCTCCCCTCTATAGGAGGAACACAGGGAGGAGATAAAGTTATCAAAAGCAAAAGGGATCTTCAGCACCTTTGGAGCAGGCTCTTTGGTGGAGACGTCAGATGCTCTTGCTTCGCAGACCACAGAAAAGCTGGGCTCTGGGCCAAGCGGGGGCCCAGAGACCCTGACGTCCATACCTTCTGCTCCAAAAGTCATTTCTTACTGCCAGCAGTGCTGTTAGTCACATTATTGTGATCTAAAATTAAAAAGGACGCTTTATGTTCATAGAGCTGTGGAAGAAGTGTTCAGTTCCAGAGTCATCCTGTCTGCATACAGCAATTCAGCAAGCACACCTAGAAAGCTGGACAGTAAGTTATCTTGCCTACAAGGGCTTCCATCACACAGACCTGTCCTAACTGAAGAAGCCTCTACATACTGGTTTCTTACTGAATCAATCTTCAAGCTTTTCTTAACTTTCACCAAGTATCAGACAAGCTTTGATTCCAAGTATTCTGTGTAGTGTTCTATGTCTGTCTTCAGACTAACCCTGTGACAGCCTTTGGCAGGACTAAAGAAAGCCCATGAGCACCGTGAAGGTGGGTCATCCCTCAGACACACATGCTGGTCACAAACACACAAAAGAACCTGGCCCCCTCAGCTTCCCTCTTTCTCCATGCTAGACTAAGTTTTAATGTGTGTACTGGTGCCCTTTAATAAAAGTTTTATGTAAAGGTATGACATTATAGATCATTTTATCAGAACAATTTCAAGCTGTCCTCGAAGCTTTGTATGTCACTTTGTCACTGAATACAGGTCTGGTGGCTGCAGCTCTGGCAACAATGGCCTTTGTTCAAAATGCCATTTCTGCCTGCTCCCCACTAGGTGGGTGGGTCTCTTTGGTATTTATTTTCCAACTTGAACTGTTGGTGAAGTTATGCCTGATGGTGCATAAAAGCATGCCCAGCCTCCTGTAGGACTGCATATTCCTAGCTCTATTCAGCCCCTAAGGGCTATTAGACTGCGGTCACCTACACTGGGAAAACAGGACAACAAGCATTCCTTTATCATCAGCTAGTGCTGTAAGATACCATGTAGGGGAGCCATGGGCAAATGCAGTCATGGGTCTCCAGTGACTCTGGAGTTTATCTGTCTATGGTTAGACTAAGACTGCAAGGGGAACCTGCATAAGGCAGTGTGCAGCCAGAGCGGCCTGCACTGCGGAGTCACCAGGAAGGCTTCTAGTTAACACAACAGCTCAAATGCTGCTGCGCAGAGGAATGTCCACAGCACGGGGAGCCGAAGCAAAGCACTGCAACTCCACCCTCCACAAGACTCAGCTCCACACTGTAGCACTCCCCTGGGATCCCAGAAATGCCTCTAGGTACTAGCACCTCATTCCCTGAAACTTGCTCTCCCAGGCATGAAGAACAAAGGATACAGCTGTGTCTGCACGTGCCCACAAGGCTCCATGCAGTCACAGGTGGCAGGACCTAGAGTGTGTGGTGCTGGACGAAGGACGTGACCACTGACTTAGCCCACAGACTGCAGTGGCACAGTTCTGGCCGGAGTTAAGGGTGCCCCATCTGGGGGGTGTGCTGCCTGCCCTACAGGGAGGCACCCCGGATACAATGCAAATGGGCAGACAATCTGTTGCTTGCTGCAGCCAGCCTGCTCCACCATGCCCCTCTGCCGCTGGCCCCACTTTGGAGCCAGCCACCTACGAAGTGAAACCTCTACGACCTGTGAGCTAAACAAACCTTTCCTTCTCTGGCTATTGGATCTTTGGTCTCAACAATGAGAAAAGTAACTTAAGAAACACACATTAAACATCCTAGGTAACTCTTGGATATGAAATCTCATTCTAAGCCTTAGCTGCTCTGCAGCCTTGAAAAAATCCTTAATCTCTTAGCAACTTCAGTTTACTCATCTTCAAAAGTAAGACAGGCTAGATGATTTCTAAGGATCCTTTCAGTTTGATATTCTATGAATAAAATCTACCCACTCTGGCAGTCTTGCTTACGTGCTGCTGCATCTGTAGTGTCTACCACTAAGGATGTGGCTCTCTGGGCACCACGCCCCGTCCTGGGCACCAGCGCACCCCTCCTAGCCCCACTTCCAGCCCACACAGACCAGCAGACTGTGGCACCGAGAACCTAAATGACTTGCTCAAGTACAAGCTCGTAAGAAGCCCCAAACAGGACGGTCCTCAGTGAAGTCTGACCCCTGTCATGAAGCTTCCAAACCAAAGGAAACAAGTACCCACCTATAAATACTTCGCTACTTAGGAAACTTCATTGGAATGCAGAAACTATTCACAATGACATAAAGGGGCCGCACCTGCTGGGAGAGGATGGTGACGGCTTCTTTGTGCTTTGTGTCCCTTAGGTTAACTCCGTTGACAGCCAGAATGGCATCCCCCACATGCAGGCCTCCACACCTGTCGGCAGGCTGCCCAGGGTGAATCTCAGAGATGAGGATTGGAACACCGTGCTCTTTTCCACCCTAACAGCGAGAAGGCCATAAGTCAATTTACACACCATCAGCCATGGTCCTAGATTATCCCAGACATAAAACATTTTCTTAAAAATACTTTCATTAAACATTTATACTGTCCCTGTAAATGCTAACATTGTATTTGCTACACAGATCACGTAAATAAATTTGATAAGTATCAGAGAATTATTTCCATGTAAAAGGAACAGTAGTATATGGTTTTTGCAAATACATTCCAGAGTCAAAACAGCAGAATGTCCACAGTAAAAAACTCAATGGTCCTAACTCTTAAAACATGAACAAAAATACTTATGGATTAAGACTAAAAAGCACTGTATTATCAAATTTCAACTGCTATGGGGCCAGCCAAATAGTTCAGTGGAGTAAAGCACCTGCTCAGGCAGACACAGGGGCCGAGAGCTCGATCCCCGGGCCTGCCATGCGGGCCCCACTTCCGGGGTGCACTGAGCTGTGATTGAGACTGGCTGTAATCCCAGCATGTGGGAGGCTGTAAACAGGAGGATCACTGTGAGTCCAAGCTACACAGATCGAACCCTATACACCCTGTTCTAAATACAAAACAAAAACAAAACTCCGCTATGTATGGTAAGAGCAGTTATCAAGGTACCAAAAGGTAAAAACATCAAGATGAATTTTCTAAATGTTAAATTATAACTTAACAAAATTGAAAAATGGCCAATACATGCATAGCAGGCTGCTCTAGAGAATGGTGCTTAGGAAGGCTATTTGAAAAGGCACCAAATTAATAAAAGAAAATGTAATGCGCAGACTCAGAGACAATGAGACTTGACAGTTAAATATGAAACAAGAGAAAGGTAACGTATACCCTTCAAAGAAAATAACCCCACATCGCACAGAACATTAACCACAGGAGGTAACAGACCTTAAACGGTCCTAGAGGTTTCCACAAGCATCAGAGTGTCTGATACAATACTATGACTTGGTCATAATGGAAATACTAATTGGTATCACATATAAACATTTAACAGTGGTCAGGCAGACTCACACACCAAAAAAAGTACACAAAACTGTCGGCACCCAGCTGCTGGATAACTGGCTCCCTGTTACGTGTATCCAGAACACTGTTCCCCATGCTAGGTGCTCCAAAGGAGCAGGACTGCATTAGATAGCTGAACAGAGGAAACTGCAGCACTACTTCTTACTGTAATTGAAATGCCAAGGCCTTCATGGTCTTCCTTAAGGAGAAGGACTTTTCTAATGGGACCAACTCCTTGGCTTTTCTTTAAGGAATCTTGATCCTTATTGAAGGGGAAAAAAATTAGTATTAGTTGAATCATATACCAAACAGGGTATTCTTATGCTACATTACTTGCTTTTAGAAATCTACTACATTCTTGGTATAGACAAAGTACAGTATTAAGAGACTAATACATACAATGGAAAAATGAAATTATCACCAGGAATAAATCAATAATAAGTATCTTTAGTTTTTGAGTGTAAATACCTATCTTCACCTGACAATATCCTAAAAGGCTTACATCATTTTAGTGGTTCACAGGCAAGAAAACAGATTTCACATGTGGTCCCCTCTACTCCCTGGCTCTGGCACTGCTCCCTAAAAGCCTTGGTTCGGTCAGTGATTGTGGCTCTACAGCCACCCCACCCGCCAGATCCTTTCCTAGTAACAGGCGAGCACAAAGCATCTTCCGGTGCTCACAGGCTGACCTCCCATCCTCCATAGTCCTTTGCCATCCTCTTCTTGACCCCCAGGGAAGGTGCTGCATTTACGCTGGCGTTAAGGTTCGGCACCTCATCTGTGCCGCTGGGGCTTTTCATCCTCTGTGGTCACTGATGATCAATATTATGACATCTCACTGGCACCCTTGGTTACAGCCTTACAGAGAGCTGCAGGAGGCGGGTCCTCGTCTGCTGACTCTCCCTGGTTTCCATGCGCTGCCTTCTCGGGAGGCATGTGCACCCCCACACTCCACCCCAGGTCTTCTCCTGCACACTGTCTAGGTTTCTACCCAGCTCCCCATTGTTCTGCTCTATACTCACTTGCCCTGATGACTGAGTCAACTCTATGGTCTCAGTTGTAAGGATGGGATGCTTCCTTCAAGAATTTTCTCCTGAACCCTGACCACACACCCACTTGGATGGAGATCTCAGTCACACTGGCAGCCAGGCATCCATGTCAAGATCTGGTCTCTTCTTTCCCTTCTAAGCTTCCTTGTTCTCTACTCCTGATGAGTGGAAGTCAAATCCCACTCAGCTGGCCAACACAAAACCCTACACATGTCTTCCTCACTCAGCTACATAACCAGCAGCAAAGCCTTAAGCACTCAGTCCCCAGGTCCCGATTCTCTCAAAACCTTCTGAATGCACGCCCCTGCCTCCTCACCTTCTCTATGCATTGCCATAGACTCTGACTGGCTACATCATGACACCATTTCACCTAAAGCCCCACGATTACCAGGAATGTCAACACTGCATTGTATAAAATGACTTTGTCATCTGCTCACCACCTAGAATCTCAGTGTCTTGCTTAGCAACTTCTACCACTCAGGCATGACACCAACTAAGCTGTCCCCTGCATCTCTATTTTCCTGATCTTCTGGACACAGACATGAACAGGCTGCTGATGCCTTACAGGAGACAATGGTGTCAGTGGTGCTGTACTTCTCACTCTCCTTCCAACAACTCCATGTACATATCAGTTTTTCTTACAGCAACTTCTGCAGAGGCAACACTAAGACCTGTGAGCCATGAGGCCAAGGCTAGACACACCCTCACACAGCAAGGTCTAGTTCCTCAAGCACCTGCTGTTGTGAAGGGCATCAAAGGAGGGTAACACAGAGCCTGCTCTGGCCCAATGGTGACCTCCACAAGAGATTGCAGCACATAGGTCTCAAGTCCCAGCTGAACCCAGACCAAACATGGACACATGTTACTCAGGATCTGTAATGGGACCTGGGTTACCAAAATCTTCCTTAAAGAACTTTCCTCAAATATTCTGTCCATCAAAATGGCCCCATTAGGGGCCAGGGAGATGGCTCAGTGGAATAAGCGCTTCCTTGGCAAGCACAAGGGCCTGAGTTCAATCCCTGGTTCTGGGGGGGGGAAGGCCCCACTTTCACCTAACCCTAAACAAACCTAAGTAAATAACTCAGCTGTGGTCTGGGAGCACTGCAGCACCGATCCAGAGGACCAGCAATGTGCCTGACCGTGATGGCTCCGGATCCTCAGAAACACCTGCAAGACACTCTAATTCTGTGTAGACCCTCCAAACTCATCTGGGTTTATCAAGCACTAAACTATATCCATTTTCAGTAAGTATGTTCACTCTAAATAAAGGTTTCAAACAACATTAGAAGGACAGCACAGAGGGCTGGGACTGAAGTGAGGACATAGCAGGAAGCAATGGCAAAGCACATACGTGGCCTGGTGGTGCCTGCATGGGTCGCTTCAGGTCATTCCGTCCCCTGCAGGCTCTGATGACAGTCTTGTGCCGGTGCAAATGGATTTCAGCTTCTAGCTGGTTCCAAAGCTTATCATGAGCAGGGCCCTTCATGTCTCGTCCTAGTAACTGTATTTGCTGGACCCTTCATGTTGAAAAATGAGTTCAGTTAGTTTTTCCCTTATACTTAACTAGAGAACTTAAAAGAATTATTAAATATGAGAACCGTTTACATAAATCTCCAGTAGTGATAAAAATATTCAATAGCCTCTCCATGTTTCTCAGATTTATAAAACTATGAAAACTCTTATTAAGAACAAGCATCAAGGGAAAATCAGTAAAAACAAAAATTAGAGAAAACAAATGACAACTTTAGTCACATACTGTACTTACTTCATATACCTTAAAAAAGTTTAGGAGACCAGTGTCAATTAACACGTGTTTTCTGTCTTGCATACAATAAAGGTAACTTAATACCTGAATTCAGATACATTATTATGTATTAGCTTTTAGATGACACTGACTGCACAAGAGCCTTTCTTCTACTGAGATGCTTTTCATAAAACTAAGCTTAACAGAAAATTTTTATCTCAATATAATCTTAATTTTTATCACAAGATGACAACTGCCTCACATCAGTTCTCAATGTGAAATTAGAATAAGCATAAAAACTCAGTACTGAGAACCATCGAACTTTGTGAACACTCAGCAAAGTGACTCAGCAGAATTAATTTTTTTATTATAAAAGTCAGCTACAAACTGAATCTCCTTATTTTTGGAAGGCCAGGGAAGCTCAGGTTCCAGGTGGCTGAGAACGACCCCTGCCCACCCCAGCACGGAGGAGTGGTTGCAGGGCTCCACGGATGGGCAGCGTTCCCTGAGCAACTCCTAGGGCTGTGTGTCTATGGAACCACACTTAACCTCGTGTGTGCCAAGTACAACATGCAGCGCTGTCCACACTGACCTGAGCAAAGTACACTATAACACACTGTACAACCAGTCTTGAGAGTCACTGTGAATGTTTCATTCAGAGCACTCAGCCTCACAAGTCATCTGTCACTGAGCACACGGGCACGCCTGCCACCACGCACCTCCCAGCCAGCTCTTTGTCCAGGTACTTGGCCGCCAGCCTGGCCCCGTACACCTCAGCCTGAAGAACGGCGATGTGTCTGCGTAGCGCCTCATTCTCTTTTCGCAACAGTTTCACTTCAGCTTCCAGTTGGGCTTCTTTCACTTTTTCTTTTTTGTTTGCTTCAAGCTCTCTTTCCTATTGTAATTTTTTAAAAAAATACAACTTAATATACATTTCTTTATGAGTTTTAACAGTAAAGCATGCTCCTTAAAATAGTCTATAATACCAGCAATGAAAGCATATGATAAATAACGGACACTTCATTTCTTAAAAATGTAACACAGGGGTCTTTAAATTGGCACTGTGCTATCTCAGGAGCACTAGCTAAGTACATGCCACGAGGCACCCTGACATGGAGGACAGTAAGAGAAGTGGTTCACCTTCAAGCATAGCAGATGAGTGAATCTGTTGCTTACTTTCTACACATGACTTCCAGAACCTGCTTGTGACATGCGCATTAAAATATTAGAAATTGGAAATATTAGAATTTGGGATGCAGCTCATCACTGTCCACATGTTGAAGTGAGTGCCAAAAGTTTTCTAAGGAAAACCCTGGCCCTGCTCTGGCTCTTTGTAAGTTCCTCAGCCGTTTTCACTCACAGAGGCACACCACTTACACTGCACCTATCAGACAGGCCATCTGTGTGACTCTCGCAGGTGTCATCCCAAGGCCAAGTTTTAATGACAAATGCACAGATGAGAAATAATGTTCAATTTACTGTGAGATACAAAGCACAACCTGTACATCCTTATGAACCGAAGGTTAAGGTTACAAATGGAAAAGCCTTCAGGATCTAAGCACAAAACAGACAAGCAGCTCCAACACAAAGTGCAAGAAGGAAGAGCCCTGCCAAATGGCAGATTAATTCAAAACTAGTGTGTACACCAAGTGTGCAGCCAAGAGAAGCTCCCCAGAATCAATCACATGTGGTCCCCAAGACTTCCAGCCCACCCTCCTGACACAGCTGCCTTGACCAACTCAAGTATTTATAGAACCCCCAAGTCCTGCAAAAGTGTGGTTTTAGCCATACTTGCATCAAAAAAAAAACAAAACAGAAAACCCTAATAAAAACCATTAAATGGTGTATATGTTAGTTTCTTTGATTAAAATACTTGTTTTATATGTGACAAACAGTTGAACTCAGGACCTTGTATTTGCCAGGCAGTTGCTTATGCCACTGAGCTATTTTTCCCATCCCTACCAGGGTTTTTAACTTCTACAAAGAAAAATGCAACCTGTAAAGATAGTTTCCAGATTATTAAAAAATTTGAAAAAGTACTAAACCAGGCATGGTGGTACATGCCTCTAACTGCAGCAATCAGGAGGCTGAGGCAGGTGACAGGAAGATCTCATGAGGTCAAGGCCAGGCTGGACGATGCAGAGTTCAGGGGCTGTCGAAACTTTATCCCTGAGTCATGTCCCCAGCATTATTTTATAATTGGATATGCAAAGTACATATTGTTAAGAGAAATTAAGTCATAAGACAAACTGAAACCTGAGTAGGTTGAGGTAATGGCACTGAATTAAGAATTTATATCTTGTTATTTCAAAACAATTTCTGATACAGAATTTTTAAGATCCAGTTGCTTTAATGGTCACACAAATATTCTTGAGACTGATGAACTTCTAACACATGCAGTGCAAGAAGAAACCAACATGCACACTCTTTTCCAGGGAACAAATTCCAAAAACTGGAAGGGAGTGAGTGCAGGCTGCTCCACCTGCACCTATGCTCTCCTGCAGGGAAACCACGTGGTCTTCTGAAGGAGAGGCTGGACGTAAGCTGCAAAGCACAGAAGTTATCAAAAACGGATAGCTCTGCAACTACAGTAAGGTCATAAATTGCAAAAAAAAAAAAAAAAGAAAAACCTTTAATCCCTTAACCCCATGCAGCAAGAAAAATACAACAGACCACCCACTGCACTTTTCAGGCATCTGAACTTTAAACAACTGCCAGCATTAACATTTTGAAATACACAAAAGAATGATAGCGTGTGATATGCACACAAAGAACACTTCAACACAACATACTAAAGCAGACAGAACTTATGTACTTACCAGTTCCTCCACAGAGGGGACGGACTTAAGGTACAAGAAAAAAGTTTCATAATTAGAAAACCATCCAAATAATGAATTCATCTAGTGGTACAGTCAATATAAAGAAAATATCTACATGTTCGATATCATTTGGGTAAAGTTCATTAGAATAAATAACATTTGTAAATTTACAAACAATTATTAGATTAAAATCTGTTTTACTAAAATTAGTACAACTTATTTAGTACTCTAATTTCAGTTAAATAACACTTCACTAACTCAAATTCATACAATTTTAGGATTTAAAAGCACTTTAAAAGAATGTAATATTGGTTTAAAAATATTCTACCATTTCAGTTTTAGAAACCAACCGAACCAAACCCTCGTGCCTCTCATCACACATCCCTTCAGGGCGCGCCTCTCCTGAGCTTCGCCTGTCTCAGTCACTGCAGCCTCCACATGGTTAGCAAGGTGCCTGGCACAAGGCTGTGTTCAGTATATAAGAGGGTGAATGAAATGAGGCTAACACCCTTTCTACTTAAGCAACCAGTATTAAGAGGCTGCTGGCTAATTATGGTAAACTCATAAACACCAACATGCAGGCATAACCAAGTGTTCAAAAGGATAAAAGAACATTACTAAGCGCTGGTGAGATAGCTCAGTGGTCTAAAGTGCCTGTTTAGGCAAGCCTAGGCAAGTGCAGGGACTGCACCACACACCATGCCAGCCCTGCCCCCAGAATGGGCTAAGCTGGCCACCAAAAAAAAGAAAAAAGAACCTTACTGGATGGCACCCAACTCTGTTCTCTCCGCCTTCCTTGTTATAGTGCTCTGATCTTACTGTGGTTGAACATGTGACCAACTGAAAGGCTTACGCATGGCCAGGCACAGCCAACAAGATACTGGCAGAAATCACTGAGGGGTACACTGCAAAAAGTTCTCTGGAGAAAGTAACCCTGCTGACACAGGCCTGTCCTTCCTCAGATTCCCATGCTTCCTGCCTAGAAGGCAAATATGAAGAGATCCCGAAACGTGGGCAGGGGCTACGAGGGTGTTGCCTGCCTCAGGTTCCAGTATGAGAAAAGTAACTGCTACTCCAGAATGAGACTGCTGGACATGCCTGTAAGCCAAGCTACGCTAAGGGGGCTGAGGCAGAAAGAGCTACTTAGACCTACCTCCCCCAATAGAGCCAATGGTGGAGCACTGCCTAGCACAAGTGAGGGGCCCTATTACCAACATAACAAGAGTACCCCCAATTTGTTTTATGCAGCTGAGTTTGATCCTCACTGGTACAGACTGTTCATATGCCAATTATAACGACCTCTTAAACTATTCATATGCAGGTTTTTAACTGAGGAAAACGTTGTCTGCTGGTTCCTGAAGGCACTGACTATCTCCCGTGATGAAGCTGCAGAGGAACACAGTGACTGCAAACTCTACACTTCCCGCACCTGAGTTTCCCAGTGCACACCTGAACGCTTTCTATGCGGATGGCCTCACCCTTGAGACACAAAACACATCCCTCTTTCAGTTACTCACCAACTTAGCCTTAATGGTGCCGGAGTCAACACTGGGGCCAGTTTTCGCGTGAAGCTGCAGCTGGACAGAGTGCAGCTGTAAGAGCTGGTCATGCACTTCTTTCTCCAGCACGACTTTCTCTGCCTGGGTCTCTGTCAATTCAGATCTCAGGTCCACCAACTGTGCCTTAGAGAACAAGTGAAAACATTCAGTATGCTGAATTTTCTTTACTTTACTTTAAAAGCCAGCATTCAAGAATGGCAGTCTTTGACACGAATCTACGGATACTAGATTAGTCACTGACCATGACATTCTTCTAAACTGACAGGAAATAAATAGCACAAGTAAAATATCTAGCTGGCAGAAAAATTCTACAATTAACAGTATTTCTGTAAGACAAAATGCTACTTCTACTTTAAGAAGCTTCAGCTTCACCTTCAAAGCCTACATGAGCGTACATATCCGGTTCGGTCCATCGACCTGCACAGTGTGTCTCAAAAGTGGCCACCTGCAGCACCTGTATGTGAGGGGCAGGCAGTGGCACCCATGTACCCAGGCAGCTCCCACAGCTCTCTTACCAGAGACCCAGCCTTTAGTCCTTACACTTCCTCTGGCTAGAAGTCAGGTCCCCGGCTCACACGACACTCCTGGAGTGCACACATCACCCCCGGGCTCAATGCCAGACGCTGCTACTAAGAAATCGAGCCCTGGTGCTTCTTCCCTCCAAGTGCCTTCCTTGATCTTTTGCCTGGACTTCCAGAGGTCTTTTTGCTTCATTTGCAGAGATAAGACTTTAATAAAATATATCTCAGGGTTAATCATTATAGGGCTATTGCAGATTCAATCTCGAGTTCTTCCTGGGTGTCGTGCTTATAGTTCTGTTTTCATAAAGAGTCGGTTATTTTTAAAGTGAAATTCACATATACCATTGAACTATCTCTATGTAATTCACCAGCATTTAACACACTGATGTCTTCCACCACCCAAAAGAAACCCGGCCATGCCTATCAAGTAGGTGCTCCCCAATTCGCACTTGGCCTCCGCTGATTTACAAATTCCACATACTTCACATAATTCCAAGTATTTCATGATTTTCTCTGCCTGGATCTTTCACTTACCCAGCTTTCAACATTCATCCACATAACAGATCATGGCACACTTTCTATGGGTGTCACTCCACTGTGTGTACCTCATGACCTCCTCACACACCCACCCACCAAACATTAACTATCGTGGCCTAGCCACAGACAGACATGACTGTCACCAGCAACCTGTTTTAAAGGTACACAGATATGTACTTGTTCTCAATTCCCTTATGTACACCTAGGAGTTACACTGCGAGGCTGTTCAGTGATTCACTGCCCAACATGTTAATAAACTGCCAACTCTTTTCCAGTGGCTGAACCACTCCACATTCCCACCAGTGACGATGTAGTGACAGTAGTCTTACGCATTCATGTTTTCTCAAGGACTCTAATTAGTTGTATTTTTTCTATTTATAATCTTCTCTTCCACCTAGCTTAATTTCTATTCTGCAGTGCTTTTATATGTTTATAATTTCCAAGATAAGTCTCTACTGTTTGCTGCTACATTCATCCACCAGGTTTTTTTTTTTTTTGGTTACAGCACCTTTTCACAGAGTTCACACGAACTCCTTTTCCGTTACTTGTGTTTAACAACAGGGCTCTTCCTACACACCTGGGAGGGTGGAAGCTGCTGTGAGCCTGTCCTTTCACTCAGCAGGTGTCCGGGCTCACCATGTGACAGCACCACCGCTCCACTCCTTCCTCTGGCCGAGCATCTCTCCGCTGTGCATGCGTACCACATCTCCTCGCCCGTACCTGATCAACACTCTGATACCATGGGCCACCCTGACAGAGCTGGTGGATGCCCTCTTCTGGCCTAAGGTAGCCTGGCATTTCCTGCAAACCACAGCTCTGTGTGACCAGCCCCATCCTTCTACAGTTTACCTCCCACAGAATGGGTCCTATCTTGATAGAAATGTTCTCTTTCTTTCAACCTTATTTTTGTCTGGATGAATTGGGATTCTACTTACCAGTGTTCCTGCAACACAGACTTTTTCAAAAGCAGTTCTTACGAGGGACTTCTCAGACTCTCCCACCTACCCAGTCACTTTCAGTCTTCTGGAAGCCCCTCAGTGTGACTAACACCACCACGTTCCCACTCGGGTCCAACCTAGAGGCGGCTCTACCACCATCTTGCTTGCCTGCAAATCTGGTTGTGCCTGTCTCTGGTCACTCCAGTCCATGGCACACAGCCATTCCTCCTACCTGGAAGGGTACTGCTTCTTTAACTCCCATTTCTAGCTTGCAAGGACACCTCTGTATCTTGTCTCACCATCAGCCTCTCACTGCTTATTTGTATTGTTATTCTGTTTATTATACGCAATATTTTTTGTTAATATTTACTATTTTTTGTATTTTTTAGTAAGCGTCTATAGGGTCTACAGGGTCTCAGGGTCTCACTATGTAGATCAGACTCCTAGTAATCCGCCTGTACTCAACCTCCCAAAAAACTAGGATTACAGATATGCGCCACCATGTCCAGTCTCAATCACTTTCTTAGCTCACCCCAGGGGTGGGGCCAGCATGGCATGACAGGACTGAACCCTAGCTGTTGCATCTGCCTAAGCAGGTGCTTTAGTCCACTGAGCTACTTGGCTGGCCCTATACTTGATATTTTTAAAAGGTAAAGGTTAATCAAACTGCCTCCTCACAACCCTCCTCAGAGCCTTTAATGCCCATTCCTGGTAATAGGAAAGCCATGCAACAGAATTCAATACCAGCTACCTACATAATTTGCAATGTTCCTGCTGCCTCATATAAAAAAGTAAAGCGAAAACATGCAAAATAGATACCTACAGTATATCTAATAACTCCACACTTTTGGATATAACCAACGTAACAATTCTTGACTTGTAAGTCCACTCTGCAGCTCATCTGGACAGGACCAGGCAGGTTTCAACAACACTCAGCAGCCACACCAGGCTAGGGATGACCACAGCCCTGGATGATGCCAGGAAACCCCTTGTATTCTAATACCCAAGCAGCAATTTGTCCCATGAAGACCCAAGGTGCTAAGAAAACCGATACTAGGAAGTCAATGGCTTTACGGGACAGACAGATACAAGGCACTGTACAAGGTGGAACTCTTGTTGCTACAAAGGTAAGGAAAGGACCCAGTTCCCTTCTTGTCTTTGCAGCACTGGGACTCACACATACACACACGCCCAGGGCTGTGCGTGGGCAGAGCTGTATCCCAGCCCTGAAGAACAGGATGTGCAACATCCACAAGTCTCTTCCTGGAAAAGCTTCCCCGTGTGGTAGAAATGCCTCACAGATGGAGTTCGTCAAACACATTACCACTGAAGGAAAGCTTACGCAAAGGGTCACCTCGCCCAAACGGTGTGTGGCACATCCTGGAGAACATTCTGAAAGTACAAGGGAGGCTGGCCTAGCAAGTCCTGCTCAGAAAAAAACAAAACGACCTAGGAGAAGTATGGCCTCTAACATAAGAGACTTACGAAAAGAATACAAATATTTGCATAACACTGTACATATACTTTGAACAAGATGCAGCTCATACTAAAGCTGACATGCCCAGAGAGACACAACCAACCGCTCACACTATGACAGTTCATTTGTCTTGTTTCTTTATATTCCTATCTACATGCTCCTTTACTTCTTATGCTTCCTATAAAATGCAAATTAACCAAAAGCATTTTTGCTAGATTTACATGCCCTTCCTGAAAGGATGCACGCACACCATGTTTTATCAAGAAGCACATACTGGGGCTGGGGAGACGGCTCGGTAGAACAAGCATTTCCCTGGCAAGTGCAAGGGCCTAAGTTCAATCCCCAGTTCCACGGAAAAAAAAAATAGGCAGCAGCTCATACTGGCTGGTGGCCCTGCTTTTTCCTTCAAACCACAAACATCATCAGTTATTCACAAGTGAGTAAAACCTGATGGAGTTGAAGAGGCAGAGCCAGATGTGGAGCACACCTCTCATCCCAGCCCTTGGGAGTCTGAGGAAGGAGGACTGCTGTGTGAGGCCAGCCTGGGTTTCCCATGAATCCAAGGTCAGCCTAAGTTACACTGAGATCCCATCTCAAAATAAAAAGGAGGCTGGACTGGTATTTAATGGGTAAATTGATCTTTTTTCCATATTTAAATGTATTAATTGAAAAAATACTAACAAAAGCAAAATGTCGATCACATACAATTACATTCCAAAAAGAGGGAAAGGAAAGTAAGTCACATACAGTCTTCTGAAAGTGGCCCATAACTTGAACTCTTGATTAAATGAAGTACTGGCACCTGAAGCTCCTAACTTAAACAATTCTTTAAAAAAAATACAGGAAGTACAAATTTTTTGGCTTATTTCAAATTTACTCTAAACTTAGTAATATTTAAGTTCATTTTCTTGCTTAACATGTTAGCATTTTGCTAAGGAAAATTATCGATAATTTTATGTCAAGATTAGAAATGTCTTAAAGAAAGGAATTTCTATATATTTAATAGAAATCCTTCTAAAGTCATAAAAATTTTAGAATGAAAAGGACCACAGAACATTACGATTACAAGTACTATTCAGGTAAAAAGACCAAAGCTCACTGAGGGGGCAAGCACGATATCTAGCTGGTCAGGAACAAACAGCACTTGAATCCAGTTCTCCTGACTGGCCAGGCAGGAACGCACAAGCGGCCTAAGGACAAATCTGTTTCTACAGCTACAGCAGCAATGTTTGACTACTGACAATATTCACACCACACAGAGCACATATCAACCCAGCATATGGCAGGCAGGCAGCGCCACACATTCATTCTGACTCTTAACACACTCAATGCTTTTTACCAGTTAAGGAAACTGGAAGTTTCAGGCTTTGAACAGGATTACACAGCTAGGACACAAAAGACCTAATCATGAAAGGTGCCTGAGTGTCTTACTATTTATTCGCTGCTGGGACAAATACCCGACACTCAAAATGAAGGAAACATTTATCTAGCTCACAGTTACTGGAGGTTTCAACACACTAGAGAAGGCTGGGCACTGCAGTGTCCAGGATGAGTCTCTCCACATCCCTGAGAAAGCACAGGCGAGCCAGGTTAATGGCCTCTCTGGCCCCACCCCTCAAACCACTCACTGCTCCTCCAGCAGTGTCTGCCTCTTGACCTATGTGAGGCTTTGGAGGGACAACTAGACACAAACACTGGTCATCTTCCACCTGGCTTACCTATCCTACACCTCACTCAAGATGAGGAAAGATAAGAGGATACAGCCAACTGCAACCTTTACCCTTCAATTGTTCAGTGATATTCAAAAAGCATTGTAAAGAAAAAACAACTGAAGATTACACTGCCTACAGATTTTATTTCCATCTAATCATGAAGATACATTGACAGAAAAAGAATGACCCAATCTCATTTCAGGGAGATCTCTGGGCCTAGAAATTCTGGCCTTTGCTCTACCCAATTCATTACCTGAACCATAGGTATCTCCTAAGGCAGGGATTCCAAAACATAGTCCATGAACCACAGTATCAGCTGGCAAGGAGCTGGGAGGTGAAAGGTGATGACAGTCTATGCTTTCTCCCTCCTGCAATTTCACAGCAGGTCACACCCCCACGTCTCTGATCCATCCTTGGCTGACTTTTGCATGTGGTAAACACATTCACAGGGTCTCATTTAGCAGTTCTGTTGAGGCTCCCCAGGCTTTCCCAGGGCTAAGGGTGGGTTCATCACTGGAGTCCCTACTCTGCCCCACTGACCTGGGTATCTGCACTTCCACTACGGCACCTCTGGGTCTACTGTCCAGAGACTCCTGAGATGCCTCCAGCTTTGTCACTCCACTCAAGACTGCTCCAGCTAGCCAGTCTTTTGCAGCTAACCCACTGCAAGCGAGGGTTATCATTTCTCTTTTTTGTGCATGAAGTCACCAGCATTTTGGTGGACCTTACACTGAATCCGCTGAACACTTTAAGCAGTGTGGACATTTTAACAGCATTAATTCTTTCCTCTTCAATTTATCAGTGTTTATCAGAAAAATAAGGTTCCAATTCATAGAGCCATTATAGAAGACAGAGCAAGGTTTCCTCAAAACACTATCAACTGAACTCTCAATTGATCTAGCCAGCCTAATCTGCAGATGTACCCACCCCAAAAGAGAATGAAGCAGTAGGTCAGAGCCATCTGCAGTAGCATTCACAATAGCCAAGACGGCATGACTTCTGTGTCCACTGATGGGAGGATGGATAAAGAAATGCGTACAGACGTAGCAGAACACTACTCAGCCAAAGACGATGATGTCACTTGCAGCAGCACAGATGGGCCTGGAAGACGTCATATCTGTGAAGTGGAATACTGGGCACAGAAAGACAAATACTGCATGAGTTCCCTCATGTAAAAAGCCATCTCACAAGAGGAGAGAGCACAACAGTGTCTACCAGAGATGGATGAGAGTTAAGGTAGGATGGGCAGGGAGGGGCATCTAATGGGCAGAAGCTACAGTTAGCAGGAAGGAATAAATTCCAGTGTGCTATTGCATAGTAGAATGGCAATGATTTATATTTCAAAACAGCTAGAGTGCTTTTTAAATGGTTAAGGTGATGAACACATCAATTATGCTGACTTAAGTCATACACTATGCATACATCTATGGAAATACCGTGCCATTAAATATGCCAAGTATTACATGTTAACCATTAACTAAATTTTAAACTTCAAAATACACTCTATGAAATTGAAATGAAGTATTAGCACAAGTGACAAGACAGAAGATTTTAACCTAATAACACTGATAGAACTAAACTAACATCACCAGCTTTTGCATTTAATAAAGTCATTTTCATTCTCTTTCTCATAACGTGCTCTTTTTTAAAGCACCCACACTTTTCAGCCAGGCATTTCCTTTCTTTTTTAAAAATCTTTTTCTCTTGGTTGTTGTTCTAATCCCTTTTTTTTTTTTTGGTGGAACAGGGAATTGAACTCAGGTCCTTGTGCTTGTCAGGGAAGCGCTTATTCCACTGAGCCATCTTTCTGGTCCACTTTTCTAATATAATTCTTATCTACTGGATTTTGTAACACCAAAATCAAACTACTTGTTTCATTCAAATTTCCCATTATTCTACCTTGTCTACACCTAAATCCTCTGCCTAAACAATCTAAAATTTACAGCTGCATCTTTTCTTTCCAAATATAAATTAGACTGCACAGTATTTCTAATCTGTCTTACGGATAAAAAGTTACTTTATTATAAGCATCCCTCTAAAAGCCTCAATTTAGGAAAAGAAACTAAAACAAGAAATTGGTGAACACTGAGACGCAATCTGCATGCAGCCTACCCACTGGTTTCAGGGTCTCTTACAAGCATAAACTTCTGATTAAAGGGTGAATGGCCGAGGAACCTAAAAACAACTGGTAGAACATCTTTATTTTGCGCATGTGGAAATGCAGGCTGAAGGCACTGCTATATGTGTTGTCCCAAATTGCAAACAACCTGGGAGTAAAACTCAGACCCAAGAAGCTCGTCATTCTGACAATGGGAGAGCTATGGGGAAGTGGTTTCTGAGCTCCAAAAGGAAGCACCTCTCCAGTCTCAGAACCAGAGCCTCTCAAGATTCTGCACCCTCTCCATATGCCTGTACTGCATGCCAGCAAGCCCAGGAACTGTACACACACAGGGACAGTCAATGATCATGTGTACACACACTCCCATGTCATTTAGGAACTAGAAAGAGAACAGCTGGCTCCAAACAGCAACTGTAAGGAACTACAAAGAACACACTCTCAAAGCCACATGTTAGCAAGTCTACCTCTAAGTGCTTCTGCATCTTTTGTTTACAAGTGGGTGTACAAAATGTTATTTGCTAGAAAGAAACAGTCGTGCTTTTAAAAGTCTGTATGCTGCTTGTCTAAAAATGCAATTTAGGATGGAAGGTACGAACTAGAAATTTAAATCTGACAATTTAGCATTTCAACCATTGTCTAGAATTTATCACCCATACCCATCTACTGTACTTTTGTGTGTGTATTTTAGGGAAGAGTCCACAGGGTGTTCAGGGTCTCACTGCTAGGTGGGACTTACAGTGATCCACCTGCTTACTGCCCCCCAAGAGCTGGGATTACAGGCCTGCGCCACTAAGCCCAGTCTCAGTTGCACCTCAGCATGCCCCAGTGGTGGGGCCAGCAGAGCAGGCCTGGGGATCAAACTCTAAACCCCTTCGCCTGCTTGCAGGCACTGTAATCCACTGAGCTATTTGGCGGGCCCTTAATGTACTTTATAAACAGTCAATAAAGCAAGTATAAGAAGTAAAAAATCAGAAAGGTATTAAACTATAACTATAAAAACATCTACAACTTACTGAGTACCAAATACTGGAGCTTCCAATTAGTAAGAAAATCTTTACAAATCACATCATCCTCTCATTAAAGAAAGCAATTTGTGTGTGTGTGTGTGTGTGTGTGTGTGTGTGTGTGTGTGTGTTACTGGGGATTGAACCCAAGGTCTCACACATGCTAGGTAAGCACCTTACCATTAAGCCAGTTATGGTTTACGTCTAGGTGTGTCCCCAAGGTGGTTGAATCTAGAGTATATGATTGATTCATAACATAATCCTGGGATTAAAGAGGCTATCAAGTTTGATGCTTCAAGTTTCCCAGTATTCTAATTTTCTTTTTAGAAATCTCTTATTTATTCTTTTGCTACAGGGTCTCACAGTGATCCTCCTATTTCAGCCTCCCCAGTGCTGGGAGTACAGGCTTGTGCCGCCATACCTGGTTTCAGTGGCTGGCACAGTGTGCCTGAAGCAAGCACAGCATGCAGTACCGGGGACTGAACCAAGGTCACTGCGCTTGCCAGGCTGGCACTCAGACCACTGAACTATGTTCCCAGCCCCACGCATTCTAATTTTCATTTGAAAGTTCCAACTTTTATCTTTATTAACAAATACTGTTTTCTTGAAGTAACAAATTTATTTGTTCTCAAGAACATGGCGGTCTACTGATTGGACCGCCACTGCTCTAATCCTGGTAGACTACAGTTGATATAGGAACAGAAAAAGGTTTCCCTCCCTCACTATCCTATATTGCTTTTGCTGTTTTCTGCCACTATGAACTGTTGTCCTCTGCCATGTGCCACCCTGCCTTGGAGCCACTTGATTATGGCTTACAGACTGAGCTAAATAACCATTTTGCCCTTGGGTGTTGGATATTCTGTCTCAACAAGACAGTAACTTAAAAAGAGAGCTCAGTGGTCTAAAACTAAAAAAGAAAGTAACGAAAACAAGCTATAACCCCAAACCTTTTCACATTTTTATTTTAAGAAACCAGGCACAGTGGCACATGCTTCTAATCCCATTATTTGGGAGGCTGAGGCAGGAGGATCACTGTTTGAGGCCAGCCTGGGTTATATACTCAGTTCAAGGTCATCCTGAATTACACAGTGAGACTTTGTCTCAAAATAATCAAAACTTTGAGTGAAGATCTCATGAAGTACCCAGACTAGCCTTGAACTTGTGTACTTCTGAGAGACCAGATAGTCAGAAGTATGTTTATAAAGTTGTCTTTTTCATATTACCGGCCTTTATAAGAGCTAAACACCAGCCCCTGAGTACTATTCAACTGTCTAAGAAGTCAGTTCACTTAATGTCCTTCATTAAGCAGTCATGAGCGGGGGAGATAGCTCAGTAGCCCAAGTGCTTGCCTGTCAAGCCCAAGGATCCAGGTCCAATCCCAGTACCACATGCTATGCTGAGAGTCCGAGCTGCACAGCGAGAACCCCTACCAAATAAACACAAAATAGTCACATTGTTAATTTTAAAAGCCTCTTATCTTTGGTTGTCTCTTTACCAGGTAAGAGATGAAACAATAAGTTCACATATAGCATTTCAAAGCTCTACCAAACTACACTGTCTCGAAAGGGTATTTACTGAACTGCCTGAGCAGCAAACTGAACTTTTCTTTTTAAATGAATAGCATTTTTACTTGAAAGAAATTAATCTTAAAATATTTGGCACATATGTTTCTAAGAATGAATAAATTTGTTATGTCAAGAAAAGTCTTCATTAATAAAGATAAAAATTTGAGATTTCAAGTGAAAATTATGATGTTAGGAAACTTGAATCCATTATCAAAGCTTGACAATTTCCCAATACCTTAAGATTCTAGAACTTTTTGGTTTCAGGACTTCTTTATGTTCCTAAAATTCTGAGGATCCCAAAGAGCTCTGTATGTGTGTGTGTGTGTTATGTACTGATAACTGCAGTATTCAAAATTAAATGAATAAAACATTAAATATGACGTCATTTAAGAATACCACCAAACCCACAACACAGACACCAGGGACAGAGACACAAGCTAACATCAAGGCTCCTACCTGGCTGAACCAAGTTCCAGCTTCCAAGTTCCAGCTCAGTCTAAGCAACTTGGTGACTTAGGGAGACATTATGTCACAATAAATAAAGGGACCAGGGAGATAGCTCAGTAATATAAGTGCTCACCTGGCAAGCACAAGAGGCTGAGTTCAATCCCTGGTTCCGAAAAAAAAAAAAATAATAATAATAAATAAATAAAGAGAGCGGTGGGTAGGACACAGCTCATGTGAAGGCTCTGGCTCAATCCTCAGTACCAAAAAAAAGCTAAGTTAGGATGGGTTAGGGTGTCCTGCTCCTGGCAGGACACCCAGTCAGACTGCCGTCACCTGGAGGCTGGGATGTGCCCAATTAAAAAAAAAGATGAGTAGAGGCAATCAGAAGAGGACCATGTTGAAGTTTCGTTCACACATGAACAAGAAGGAATAGGGTTTGAGAAATGAAAACCCTTGACAGGTGGGACAAGGATGTAACATCAATGAACCAAGCAAATGCACTGAAGATAGCAATGTGTAACAGGTCATGCTTGGAATGCCTGTCATTCTGGTCTTCTAAATACATACTTCTTGTCACGACATACTAATTATTACCATACTGTCTCTCAAGTAAAAGTTGTTTGTTTTTTTGGTTTTTTTAATTAAGGGTAATAAATGAAAAACAGACACAGGAAAAAAATGTCATAGGACTGTGCTGCTACAATACTGTATAAGGTTAGATTTCTAAATTTCTGTGTAAAAATATGTTTATTCCTATTTTTCTAAATTATTTTTCCTTCATATTCTATAGGGACTTAAAGTTTAATATATAAATACTTGATGGAAAATACCTGTTCCATGCTATGCCTAAAATGATTGATACTTAGACAGATAGTTAGGGTAAACTAAACTGCATATGATGCAGGGTAATGATAAGCCTCTCTTCTGGAGGGTTAACAAGCTAAGTTTGCAGATCAAGAATTAGAGAAAAGAAAGGGCTGCAAGGTTAGCCAACACTCTGGCCCTAGCCTTTCAAGGTCAGTGAAGACTCAAGACATAGGAGAACCTGCACTGTAACATCATGTAATTCAGTTGTGTCCCAGGTTTTCTGATCAAGGAGATTATGGGGCCACAGATGAAAGTGATCATGATGTAAAGCGTGCCTAAGGAGAGTCACATGGAGAGAAAACGTTCTCTCAGGCTTTCACAGGGAGCAAACTGGTCAAGCAACAGTCATGACTCATCCACATGGCTGACACTGGCAAAAGATCTACAGAGTGCAGTACAGAGTTACAGGATAAATCCTGAGGGTATGTGACTCTCCTTGTCAGATACAAAAGCTACAATTCTTGTTTTACAGGTCTCACTTATCTTGGTCTTGGCCATCCAGCAGAAAAGTATAAAAGTGAGGTATACGGAGTAAAGCCATATTAATATGCTGAGCTGTGAAAGACTTAAGTCAACAACTTCTGTGGATAACCCACTACTATTATGGACTGTTGGACTGGGTTGGAGTGTTTTGCCGAATTCACGCACCTATAGTATTTAGATGTTAATGGAATACCAGTCTCTAACAGGACTAAACAAAAAAGGGGATACAAAGGAAGGACCATTTTGTATTTGTATATACAGAATGGTTGGGATAGATATACAGCTACTTTGGTTTAATTCAATGAGTAGAAAGATTTGTACTAGTTTGGACAGAATGTCCTGTCCACTTCTTGTAGTATGGATAACCACTAGGAAGATAACAGTGTACAATGTATTGATTATTGAAACTTTCCTATTAATCAGTTTTGATACTGTCTCATTGCTGTTTCTCAATAAAATAAAATGATGTAAGATCAGAAAGGCAACGTCTAAGTACTAGGCTTTCTATTTCAAAATGGGGCCAAAGACCAATTTCAGAACCCTATAAGTCAACGTGATCTCTACACTCAAAGGTCTTACCACTGAAGCACTGCAAAGAACAAAAACTCCTAAAACTCAAATTGATTCACATCATAGCCCCTCAGTCGGCCTTCTCAAAGCATTTCAAAGCTTAGATTTTTCTACCTTCGCCCTCAAGCAGTTGCAAGAGAACCCAAACCTCAGAAGCAGAGACACAGCGCCCACCAGGACACACCTAAGTAAATGCTGAGTGGAGGCGCTGGGGCGGCCTCTGCCTACAGAAAGCAGGGAGGGTGGCATGCAGACCAAATGGCATGCTACACAAGGCTTAGGCAGAGCAGGGGCACAAAGGTGCCGCACTGTTTAGGGAGCTACAAGTAGGCGGCTCCACTGAGGCCAAAGCAGCTGCTGGGCAGACGGGACATAGATGGGCACGCTGGAGTCTGAGCTGAGCCAGTGGACAACAGGGAGGCACAGAAAGGCAAGAGACAGAACTGGATTTGTCTTTCTACCTTCTGTGACAGCTCAGAAATGCCCCCAAGCCTCAGATGGTCAAGCAGGGGCTTTCCCAAAGCAACCTAGAGGGCACCAGCTACTCCCCACAGGACTGACTGGAGGGCACAGATGGTGGACACTTATCTCAGAAAGGACTCGCTTTAGAAGGTGCACTTCCCACTGTTTCTAGCTCACTCCACTTCCGGCCACTGCAAATAAGAGCCTCCACTGCCTTGCATTCAAAAGCCAGGGCTTCTCCTGTAGGCTGCGTGTGCCAGGTATTTTACAAGAACCAATGCATGAATCACTGTAGAATTACCAGGCTATAAAAGGTATTTTCTCAAGTGGAGCTAAGAAACAATTAGGAGACTATGCTAGAGAAGTGCAAGAGAACCCAAACCTCATTCACGCACACTGCCCTGTACTTAGCTCCCCTTTTGCACAGACCGGCTCCTCCTCCTGGATTCCTTGCCTCATTGAACGGTGCCATATTCATTTCCTGCACTACCAAAACAATGGACCACATGTGTGGCTCGGCAGCTGTGAGTGCACTCTCTCAGTTGTGGATGGGAGAAGTCTAAGATTATGGTGCTGGAGACCCAGGAGAACCGGGCCCAGGTTTCTGGTCCTAGAAGACTCCGTGTTCTGTGGCACATAGACACATCAGTCTCCGTCCCACCTCACTGGCCCAAGCCCTCATTTCTGTATGCTTCCTTGTCTCTAACACACTCGCAAGCGCCCTAAGGCCCTCTCATCTCAACTCTTATTTGTATGTGTAAAGATCATGTTCTGAAATTCTGGCAGGCACAAATTTTGGGGGAAAGCGATTCAAACATTGTATCAAGTCAAAAATGTTTCCCCAGATGTGGCAACCTAGCAAAAATGTGCTATCCTCCCAATCTACTTCTCTCTTTCCTATCCTTCGCATCAATAATGATGAACTCCTGTCACTTCTACTTCCTTGGTTGCAAACCACCCTTTCTTCATCCTCATTACTCTTTCATTTCAGGAACATTCTTGTCCACATAAAAACACCTTTGCTACACCACAGGATGAGCCCAGTATTACACTCATTACCTGCCTGAGGAAGCAGCAGGTGAGGCTCCTGGAGAAAGCCACCAGGTGGATCGCAATGGTAACACTGGTGTTACGGTTTGTGTCTAGTTGTCCCTCCAAAGCCTCATGTAGGTCAAGGGGCAGACACTGCTGGAGGAGCAGTGAGTGGCTTGAGGAGCGGGGCCAAAGGACCAGGGTGGGGCCTGAGGGGCGGGGCCAGAGAAGCCATTAAATTGGCTCACCTGTGCTTTCTCAGGGATGTGGAAAGACTCATCCTGGACACTGCAGGACCCAGCCTCCTCCAGTGTGTTGAAACCTCCAGTAACTGTGAGCTAAATAAATGTTCCTTCCCTCATTTTGAGTGTTGGGTATTTGTCCGAGCAACATGAGAAGAGTAAGACAGCCGGGCAGCCCTCAAGGGCTCCAGCAGGTCTTCCATGTTCCCACACCTTCCTACTCGAAACCTTTCCCACTCTCTCACCTGTGGCTTTCAGCCACTGACCTGGGCTCCTGTTTCAGGAGGACAGGGGTAACCACTAGCACAGGCAGCATCTATCACCATCCTCTCTCCTGCCTGCTAAATTTAATAGCAAAAGCCATGCTCTCTCCTCGAACTTTGCAGTAGCTGGTCTTCATGCAGAATCTTACTGGTGTAATTCCGCTTTTTTTTTTTTTTTTTTTAAGTTTTTGAGATAGGGTCTTGCTATGCAGTTCAAGCTGGCCTTGAACTTAAGGTGATCCTCCTCTCCTTCCTCTGCCTCCCAATGCTCGGATTACAAGTGTGTGCCACCATACCTGGCTCCTTTTTCTAGAATATTCAGCTCAACTAGATGAACCCACCTCAACTAGATGCTTCTCATTGATGTATACTCAAGTTTATTATTTTGATTAAACCAAAATGAAACAATACCTTAAGCCACACTTACTCTGCCTGCTTTCATTCCACCTCTCCTATCTCCACAAAATATAAACGTGTTTGCATTGAAACTATAAACAGCCTGCTGACTCTACATGGGAGTGATCACACCAATAACCTTACCTTCTGGGAACACTGGAAATGATGGTCAATGTGAGCAAAGGCTCAGAAAACACCCAGGCCACAGTCACTGAGCAACCCATCTGACAAGAGCACCAACCCTCTGGTGAGTGCTGAGGCTGGCCAGAGCCTGTAGAGAATCCTAGCTGCCTGCCCTCTGCATTGGGTTGGAGCAGGCTTGCCACTGCAGGGCCCAGCTATTCTGTGACTAGGCCTGTTCTGTAACAGTGCCCCCATCAGGCTGAGGACCTGTTGCCTTCTGAGAACAGCTGGAGAGGATCTGAATCTGTGGTGACTACCCTAGTTCGTCTGTGCTGACTCATGGCCTTGCTTCTTCCCTAGAGTGGCTCTGGCCACTATGGTTAAGTGACCATGACTCTGTCATGCTGAAAAGCTACTAGTGGGGATCAAGAAGCACTGGTTATCACCAACGCTTTCCACTATTATGGTAGCAGCCCCCACTGACCCACCACCTGTGAAACCAGACATCTGGGTCCTCCCTGTGCAAAATGACCTTACATCCTGTCTTTTCTCAAAACACACTAAAGACTACTTTCGGCTCCTCAGATGCATTATGCTCAGGACCATCTCTACCTCCTGGTCAGTTTACTGCAGTGTGGACAACACTTCTAATTCTCTTAGCCTCAGTCATTTCCACTTATCCCTCCTGTCTTTGCTCAACTCTAACTTCTTCAGGGAGCCTCTGCTGCCCACACAGGCTCCCACCAACCTGTGTCCCCTTCACAGCACTTACCAAAGCTGCCATTTCTCATTTACACCATTATTCCCCAAACAAATTTCCCCAATGAGATCCAAGCTTCACAACAGCAATGACTATGATTTTTACTCTTTATTTTAATTGCCCAATACAACATCTGGCACATTATTAGTGCCCAATTAATATATAGTGGATCAATATTCAACTTCAAGCACAAGAGCCTAATTAAAAACAGGACAGACTTTACACAGCACAAGACAAATGCAGCATCAGCTCATTATCAGTGTTTCTCTACAGAAGGTGTCAAGCAGAAAATCACTTCATACACTAATTCAGCATTTTGCAGAGAAAGGTGGGTGTGACCAAAGAGAACTATTTTTGCTGTCACTTTAAAGGTATGGATACGCAGGACACTTTCAAGACAAGGAGGTGCATCTTTCCATACTGGTCCCTGACCTTCGTTCTATCCCAACACACCTCTTAGCTACTACTGCCGCTACCACTAGTATTACTACCACTAGTAGTAACAGCACTAATACTAGCACTGTAATAAAACTAAAAGAGGGGGTAGGGGAGATGGCTCAGTAGAATAAGTGCTTCCCTGGCAAGCGCAAGGGCCTGAGTTCAATCTCTGGTTCCACAAAAAAAAAAAAAAAAAAAAAAAAAAAAACACTAGTAGAAATTACTACTACTTCACCAATCAGTGCTCAGAAAGTGGTTCACCACAATAAAATTTCTTAAGCAAATGGCAAATTTAAGAAAGAAAGGTGCCAGGCATTCCTGTAATCCTAGCACTTGGGAAGCTGAGTCTGGAAGATTACTACAAGTTTTAGGCCAGCCTGGGCTACACAAGGAATTCAAGACCAACCTGACCTGTAAGTTGAGACTGCCACCACCAACAACAACAAAAAGAATTTGAAATGGTACTCCCCAAAAACGTCCTGATATTCTCTGCCACCCCCCAACCTCCAGAGACATACTGTTTCCTAAATGCAACTTCTGGCATGACCCATTCATATTGATGGCATTCATATTCAATTTTAAAATATAACGCAAGGTGTTTTTTCAGCAAAAGTGTTTTCCTAGCACATAAATTAATATGAGCTGCAGTGTTACCTAAAACTGTAAGAACTGAGCACAAAAGACAACCTGGGAGGTTACTCAATGTAATATATTATAAATCACCTATATACATAAATTACCTGGCATGTGCCTTGAAATACACAAATACTTCATGATAATCTGGTTTTAAAGTACTAATCTTTAAATCACTAAACTTTGATATTCATTTCCATAAGCAGCCTCAAGTATTATGTCTTAGGGTCCACACAACTGTAAGAGCAGAATGCAGCTGCTTACTAAGAATACAAAAGTAATCAGTTACTTTCCCCACATCTCAAAAGCTTCACCGATGGTGTGCAGCATGTTTCCGTGGGCCTACTGAGCCCTCCACAGCAGCACAATTCAGACAGAGGTGATGCGGGCAGAAGGGCAACACGGACAAGCGCATTCACTGTCACCAAAAGGGTACATCAACAAATCTAATCAAATCACGGCTCTCTCTTCACCCTTTTCTAAGTTTCGGAATGGAAGGTTACACATGTATTGAAAACACAGTGCTCACACTGGCACATGCTAGCATTTCTTATTTTCACAAAAAATGCTACCTCCTAACCCGGGATATGGAATGAGGTATGTAATTATAGCTCCTGAAAAAGAAAATATGCAGTTTTATTACAACTCAACACTAATCCAAAATATTTAGATAAACAACACCTCCTATTCACACAATCTAATTTCTTCAAATTTAGATGCTTTATTTCAAACCAAAAACATCACTGTTTCATTTCTGTAGGCCATTTTAAATTATCCCCAGCAGAGACAAAGCCGTAAATGGCATGTAAGTTCCCATGTGATTGTGAACCAATCTTGCTATTTCCCTTTTAAAGATCAAGCGCTATTCCTAAAAGCCATCCAATTCAACACCACTACCAGCTATAGCCAATCACTAACAGAGACATTTCCATTTACCTGTAATAAGTGCTCACCTCAACATCAACACATTCCTGCCAACATTTTCAGAAACAGGGGTGCAGCCAGAAAACTCTGTATTCAAGCCTACGTTAATCAAAGCTTAGTTATACCACGTTTTCCTCTGTCACCTGACAGGAAAAAGCAACTGACCGCTAAATAAGGAGCGGAGGGAATGCTTATCTGGCAGACATCAATTTGAATACTTTGGCCTGTCTCCATTCTTACAACTAGTAGCAAAGACTTCTTGGAAAAGCTATTGCTCAGAGAGCTCTGCACATCACTGATTACCTCATTTTTATCTAAATCAACGACCCATTCTCTAAGTGCCTAGTTAGAAAGTTTGGTGCATGCAATAACGTTCCTCTCTCATGATTTCTAATTTTTTGCACATCATGGTAAATTTACTTATTTTGTTTTGGAATCACTAAAACAAATACCCTTTTCACCTACTCTGGAAAACAAAACCAGACTTTGGGAAATAAAGCAAAGTACAAACACATAAACGTAGGGGCCGGAGAAATGGCTCAGTGGAATAAGCGCTTCCCTGGCAAGCACAAGGGTCTGAGTTCAATCCCCGGTTCTGCAAAAAAAAAAAAAAACCGGAAAAACAAAACACATAAACCTTAATGTTAGAAATTACTTCAGTAAGTATGGGAAGCTCTTAAGACATCTGCCTGTAATTTATGGACAACTGTAAACAAACCGAGAAACAATGACACTACCGTATATATTCCATTAAATTTTCCTAAGAACTGAGATCCTGTTTCCCTAAACACCTCGTACAGGTCTCTTTATTCAACCAGACGTAGATCTGTAATATTTAAATGAACCAAGGCTATGACCATCTGAAAACATGCCCATCCGGTTTATTAGTGCGAAAGCAGATCTATACAACTCCGATGCCTAGAGCCGGGCAAAGGCAGTCTCCGGAGAGCACACAGTCCTAGGATTCAGCACCCCTGGCCGGGAGGCTGCTGCAACTGCTCGCGGCCCTCCTTCCCCCGGTGGGCGGCCTAGAAGGTGGGCGCCAGGACCCCAGAGACGCGCGGGCAGACGGTCTAACAGCCCATGCGCCCTCGGGCCAACGCTCCCCGCACCCTCGCGGGGCGGGCGCCGCGGCTGCTTCCGGGTGCCTCACGGGGCGTTACAGGGACCTAACGCCCGAGGCCACCCCGCCCGGTGCCCCCGGCTGCCCGCGGGCCCACCTCCAGCTTGTGGTTGATCTGCGACACGGTCTGCGCCTTGTGGCACAGCTGCGCGAAGCAGGAGCTCAGGCTCGTCATCTTCTGCCGCCCCTCGTAGGTGATGTCAGCCTGATCCGGGTCGATCTCGCCCAGCAGCAGGTCCACGTCCACGAAGGCCTTGTCGAACTCCTTCTCCAGCACCTCCAGCCACCGGAACATGGAGACCCCACCCGGGGAGACCCCCGCGGCGCCCCCCGGATCCCCGCCGGCGGCTGCCGGGCACGAGCCGCCCGCAGACATGGCGCCGCGGCGGCCTCCGGGACGGCTCGGACGTCCGCCGGCCGCCCGCCCGCGCCAGACCTGGAGTCTGCGAGCGCCGCGCGCCGGCCGGACCCTCCCTCCTCGGCGCCCACTCCTCGAGGCTACCCTACCGCGTCCGGAACCGCACCGGAGAAGCCACGGTCGCCCAAGGAAAACCCCGGCCGCCCCGCCTCCCTGCCCCGCAGCCGCGCACGCGTCGCGAGCTACGTGATGGCCCACGCAGGCTGGGTGGGTGGGGCTGTGGGCCTGGACCAATGGGAAGGCGCGGGGCAGGTGCCATCTTGACTACTGGTAAGCCTGAGAGGAGCGCAGAAAGAGGCGCGCGTGTAGGCTCCCGCACGGGACAGGCCCGGGGAGAAGATGAGGGTTCACGTCGCAAAAGGGAAGGCTTGTGCCAAACTGCCTTAGGCGAACTGCTACACGGGCGTCCATGGCCGCAACTGAGAGATGGGGTTATATGAGCATGCGCACTCGCCCCTTCCTGTTTCCAGTTTCCGCTCAAGCTGGGTGGACAGTGTGAGCACGCGCAGTCGCCACGTGTCGCCCTCCCTGTCCGGTTCTCGCGTGAGACAGGGAGGCAGGGAATCGGCCTTCCGCTGTGACCCTGCCCGAGGCTGCTGATGGAGGCGGCTGCCAGTTTTTGAGGAATTAGTTGGAGTTGTTGTGTATATTAGAGCTAGACAGGGCGAAGTCTATTTTCAAAATAAACTTACTTCACTAACAAGGTAAAACACTTGGCGCTGCTATTTTGCACACAATAGCAGCTATTTAGCGACAGTGGGATTGAACCCGATCTGCGCTACATCTCCAGCCTGCCTGCCCGCCCGCCTTCCTGCCTTCCTTCCTTTCCTTTCCTTTCCTTTCCTTTCCTTTCCTTTCCTTTCCTTTCCTTTCCTTTCCTTTCCTTTCCTTTCCTTTTCTTTCTGAATTACATCCCCAACCTTGGTGCGGGGTGGGTTTGCAGGTCTTGCCAAATTGACTAAGTTGGGTTTAAACTTGTGATCCTTCTGCCTCAGCTTCCCAGAGTGCTGAGATTACAGGTGTGCGCTGTCACTCCTTGCTTAAGGCAATACTTTAGTGCAATTATTTTAAAAACCAGTAATGCTCCCAAATGTGACATTTCAGAAAAGACAAAGTTATGGTGATTCATTTGTTTGTTGCCAGTGAATGTAGATCCCAGCGAGGCCTGACGCTCGAGCTGAGCTCCTGGACCCTGGGAAGGGAACTCTTTAACAGCCACAGCTTGAATTTTTGCTTATGTAGACATTTGGAAGCCTTTCTGCAACCACCCTGTCTTCAGCCCCTTCCAGTCCTTGAGTAGCAGGTGGTGGGAGGAGGGAACAGTGCCTGATAGGTTGTAGGGATTGTCTTGCCAGGGCGGGGGGGG
>PVKA01012867.1:5491-56712 GCA_004027165.1 Ctenomys sociabilis
GATAGATAGATAGATAGATAGATAGATAGATAGATAGATAGATAGATAGATAGATAGATAGATAGATGATACATAGATAGGCAGGCAGGCAGGCAGACAGACAGATAGATAGATACATAGATAGGTAGACAGACAGACAGACACTATTTCATCAGTAACTTTTTTAGAAATTAGAACTAAATGCTTCCAAGAGAATGAAAAGTACTTCCCATGTTTTTTTTTACTTAAAACTATAGCAAACTTTTTATTTTTATTCTTTTTATTAATACATTTTATTTTTGAATTAATTTTATTGAGAAATAAATAGCAATGAGACAGTTTCAAAACAGATTAGGAGGATAGTTACAATGATTAATACATTGCATATTGTTGTCTTCATAGTGGTTATTCATAGTACAAGATGCAGACATGACATTCTGTCCAAACACTGTTAGTACAAGTCTTTCTTCTCATTGAATTAAGAAAAAGTAGCTGTATATCCATCTTACCTATTTTGTCAGAGATGGGTATTCCATTGCCATTTAAATATTGTAGGTGCATGAATTCAGCAAACTAATCCAATATAGTCCAATAATCTATAATAGTAGTGGATTACCATAGGACTGACAATGTCAGAAGTTGTTGACTCTTTTACAGCTCAGCATATTTTATTTATTTGTTTGTTTGTTTGTTTTTGCAGTACCAGGGATTGAACTCAGGACCTTGCACTTGCCAGGCAAATGCTTATTCTACTGAGCTATCTCCCCAGGCACCTTGCTCACCATATTAATATGGTACATTTTTTGTGTGTGTGAAACCAGGGATTGAACTCAGGCCCTTGTGCTTGCCAGGGAAGCGCTTATACCACTGAGCCATCTCCCTGGCCCCTGGTTTACTTTTTTATTTATTTTTCATTTTTTATTAATTCTATTGAGAAACAGATAGCAATGAGACAGTTCTAAAACTGAATAGACAGTTTCTCTCTCTCTCTCCTCTCTCTCTCTCTCTATATATATATATAATATATTATATTATATTATATTATATTATATTATATTATATTATATTATATTATATTATATTATATTGGTATCTTCTTAGTGGTTATTCATAGTACAATATGCAGACATGATGTCCTGTCCAAATACTATTAGTACAAATCTTTCTTCTCATTAAGTTAAGAGAAAGTAGCTGTATATCTATCCTATTTTGTATATACAGATACAAAACGGTCCTTCGTCACCCCTTTTTTTTGTTTAGTTTTGTTAGAGATGGGTATTCCATTGACATTTAAACATTGTAGGTACATGAATTCAGCAAAATAATCCAATATAGTCCAGAGTCCATAATAGTAGTGGGTTATCCATAGGACTGGCAATGTCAGAAGCTGTTGACTTGAGCCTTTTACAGCTCAGCATATTAATACGGTTTTACTTTTTATACCTCATTTTCATACTTTTCTGCTGGATGGTTAAGACCAAGATAAAGCAAGACCTATATAACAAGAAATGTAACTTTTGTATCTGATAAGGTCAAATACCCTCAGGATTTACCCTGAAACCCTGTACCGCACTTTGTAGATCCTTTGTCAGTGTCAGCCATGTGGATGAGTCACAGCCACTGCTTGACCAATTTGCTCTCTGTGAAAGCCTGAGAGAATGTTTTCTCTCTATGTGATTCAACATAGGCATACTTCCATGTCATTGATCATGTTGCTCTGTGGCCCCATAATCTCCTTGATCAGAAAATTTGGGACACACCTGAGTTATATGATGTTATTGTATAGGTTCTCCTACGTCCTGAGTCTTCACTGACCTTGAAAGGCTAGGGTCAAAATGTTGGCTGTCTTTTCAGCCCTCCCTTTTCTCTAATTTTTGGTCTGCAAACTTAGGTTATTAACCCTCCAAAAGAGAAGCTTATTATTACCCTACAACATATGCAGTTGGGTTTAACTTCACTATCTGTCTGAATATCAAACATCTTAGGCATAACATGGAACAGTATTTTCCATCAAGTATTGATATGTTAAACTTAAAGTCCCTACAGAATATGGAGAAAAAACTTTAAAAAATAAAACATACTTAAGAAATATGAATAAATGATTACATATTTTTACACAGAAATTTAGAAATCTAACCATATACAGCTCTGTAGCAGAACAGTCCTGTGACTTTTTTTTTCCTTGTGTCTTTTTTCATTTATTATCCTTTTAAAAAAAAAAAACACAAACATTTACTTGAGAGACAGTATGGCAATAATTGGTATGTCATGACAAGCAGTACTTATTTAGAAAACCAGAATGACAGATATTCCAAGTGTGACACAATGTAGCAAACTTTTTGAGAAGCAAAACATTTGAAGGTAATTTTGATTTTATAAAGGGTAAATACGAACAAGTGATAAATTAATGCATAATGAATGATATTCCTGAAACTATTTTTGGTACTTCAACAACTTAATGGAAACAAAGTAATTTAAAAAATAGTCTGAACACAGTATATGCAATTAAAGAGTCTGGGAGTCCCATCATAGGATCTTCCAATGTCCCCAAAGACAGCCCACTCATTGGCAGAACAGCCTCTCATTGGTATGAGGTCAAAGAAATTGGCTTTATGGTGACAGCTTGGCAAGAAACAATCACAACAAAGAGCATGATTCAAAACGCAGCACAAAGGAACAAAGGAACATATTTATTGAATCTACAGCTCAGGACACCTGAATATTCTGTAAAACAGTATTATGTGCAGTATATGATAAATGAATTACCTCGACAACAAAAGCATTTTATTCATTCACCAACAGAGGATGTATTTAATGTGCACCATGTACCAAAACAATTTACTAATATGGACATTACAATGCAGTAGTTTTAATATATTCACCCATACGTGCAATACTACACAGTCTCAGATATGTGCATGGTCCATTTTAAAACATTTCCATTACAGAGAAGCTTGTAGCTATCATCTCTCAAGGTCCCTATACCTCAGCAACCACTAATACTGTATACTTTGTCTCCATAGATTTATCTATTCTGATAGTTCCTTCCTCAGTAAGTGTAATATAAAACTATAACAAGATTCAGAAATTCTACTTTTTTCTGCTATGGTCTGCTGTACTGCCATAGTAGGATGTCTTTGGGGACACTGGAAAGTCCCATTTAAAAATTTTTTAATTTATTTTTTCTTTCTTTCTCTGTTACTGGTATGCATTTCTAGTATGTATAAATTCATCATGGGGAGTTGGTACACATACATGACATTTCTCAATTTAACACTCTCCAACTCCCTGAATCTCTTGGAGATGGATGGATGTTTAGATAGATGGACAGACAGATAGATAAACAGATTTCTTTTTACACATATTTGTAGTATATGATATGTAGGAACTTGGTGCATGAACCCAGCCATTTCAGAATACCCCCCTTTTAAAGTCTTATTTCCCCACCTTCCACCCATTTCTTGGTTCACTACTCATATTTTGAATATATAAATTCCAAGAATTAGAAACAGGGTGTATAAACAAAAAATTGTGCCTGACATATTCATAAGGGCACTAGTCACAATAACAAAAGGCAAAAGTAACCCAAGTGTCCATTAACAAATGAACAGATAAACAAAACACAGTATTTGTTGATCAGCCCTCAAATTACAAAGTTCTGTAAGACCTGAAACTTTTTGAGCATGATGTCAGCCCTCAAAAGTTCTCAGATTTTATAATACTTCAAGGTTTTGACTTTTAAAGGTGACCAACCAGTCTATGCAAATATCTCAAAATCTGAAAAACTCTAATGTAGGCAACACTTCTGTTCAGATCATAAGTGCTCAGTCTGTATGCAAACACTGTGTACATACAATTTAATATGCTTCAGCCATCAAAGGAATGAAGTACAGATATGTGAACCTTAAAACATTTATGCTAAGATAAAGACACCTGTCCCAAAAAACCACATAGTATGATCTCATCTGCATCCATTTCCACTGGCCAATTTACCTTTCTGTGTTCCTTCAGCCTCTTCTCCACCTTCCAGCTATCTTTGGTGTTCTCCCATCTACCCCCTCCATTCTGTCCCCAATACTGCTGTTCTTGGTGCTCATTGCCTGGATCACTCCTGTAGCCTTCTCCCTGGACCCTGGCTCCTGAGCTCAAACCCTCTCTCTAAAAGCAGATCTAGCCTGGCTGCCCTCATCATCAACCAGACCCAAGTAACACCCTGGCACTACACAAACTCCAAGACACATGACGCACTGGGAAATCCAACATATGGGACTTTGTGGAGTTCCTGGGATCCTGACTTTTCTGCATAGTCCCACTCAGCCTTCGCCTCCTTTGCTCTGTCTAGAATGACTGCCCTTGCATTCCTTCCTTGATGTCTAACTCCATCTTCCAATCAACGCAATTCACCACTCCTTCTGCACCAAGGAGCTGTGCAACACATACGTGGCCACTACCCACAGTAGTGAAAGACTGCATACTGACCATGGTTAGAAGGCAGAAACTGTGTCTTCTCACTGCTGTATCTCCAGCAAAGTAGCACCAAGCCCCCCTTGCTCAGAGTAGGTTATCAGTAAAAATGGGGGATAAAGGGATAGAAGAAATGGGGGCAGAAATTAGTATGTGCATCTCAATAACTTAGACTTCTGTTTTCTGAACCAGTAAATGGCCGTTGTCTGAGATCCTTGAGATATTGGGAAGCTACGGTCCTTTCTAAGTCTTTTTCACAGACTCCCAGGCTGAGTAGGAACAAAATTAAGTAAACTGAAATAAATAAAATACAATATAATACCAGAGTTTATAACAATAAAAACACCAACAAAACCCTCGAGAAGTCTAGTTTAAGCCCTAATTGGGATAATGATTAGATGTCAGGCTGCTCAGCAGTCTTTCTCATAGAAGTTTTACCTCTAAATCTACTTGTGAAACAAAATAAGGACAGGTGAGAAGTATTAAATGCTAGGTGTTACCAGGAAGGACCTTGATCGTAAAACTTTGGTGCTTGGTCTGGTCTCTTATCACCTACATCTGCAAACCTGTCAATTTTCGCCTCTGTTTCTACTTTCTAGGGGGTGAGTTCCACCACTTTCCTTTTTTCTAATCTCCTATCTTTTCTCCTGGTCTCATGCTCCCAGAAGCCCATGGGGACTCAGTAGTCTCTGACAGCCCCTTTTTTCAATTACAGTGCCACCAAAAAGTAGAATAATAGATAATCCATTTGCTTCTAGTGGGCAGCAGGATGGTTTTCATAAATAGCTCAAAAGACCCACCTATCTAGTTCTCTCTTTCCTGCTCAGAAGGAAATAAAATAGAATAAAATAACAGCAATATGCATGCATTCAATCAATAACTTCTTTCTCAAAGATAAAAATGCAAAAGCATAGTTCATGCTTGAAAGCAAAAAATAACGAATAGTGTGACATTTGCGATTGGTCTTGATCACTTCTAACTGATTTATGGAATCTCCCCCATCACCCTACCATTATAATTTTCTGCTAATTACTACAAGCAATTTTATTAATATACTTTTCAGCCTCATTAAATATTACCTTGGGCCTAACATTAAAAATGATGAGCCTCCGTAATCTTAATGAGTATCCAAGTTGCACCGACCCCTGAAAACCCCAACAACAGAGAACTAAATTTGTTGCTGAGCTGCTCTGTTCCCCAGGCAGGTAGAAAAGCAACTTCAGAAACATGAAAGAGATTATATGTACAACCCAAAATGAAAACTGACTCAGAGATGCACAAGTTTGGCTTGGTTTCTTCAGGTCTTGTCAATTAAAGGGGCAGGAGAACTGCTGAAAAGACATTCAGGCTTCACCCACTCCTCCCCTTTCACCATGGATGTAAACTCACCATCAACCATGCTGTTAACGAATATTAAGTCTTTCTTGTGAGGCTACCAGGTAGAGCTACCAGTGAGTGTGAACAAGGGAGACACAAGGCAAACTGGAAAAGAGATATGCACTGCTCTAGGAAAAAAAGAAATCTGTGGCTTTCTTCTGAAATGATGATAGAAACATAGGGAAAAGGCAGGCAGGGAACAGGAAGATAAATTTTATTTTCCTTTTCTTCCTGGCATGACCAGAATTGTTTGCATTTCTCAAGTAGCCAGCTAGTCAAGACAGTGAGACCAGTTTTCCAGTCCTCACAGTGAATTATTTATCAAGAGCAGAATTTACTGTTCTCATGACTAAACTGTCAAAGCCCTCCCATTTCCACCAGCAGCTGTGCTGTGCGGTCCAGGGCTCTTTCTGTTTTCATTAGCCTTAAGGTTAAAAATGAATAAAAACTAATAAATTTGGGGTTGGTTTAACAGACTAACCCAGATTTACTGAAACTTCCAAGATCTTAGTTTCTTCTATGTGTCCAAGGCTAGTAAATGTAGCAGAAAATAAAACTCTCAAATTATGTAATTTAATACACACATTGTAGGCAAAAGAAACTGAGACTCAAAAGGGGAAGTGACTAGCCTTGACTGTACGGATATAGTCAAATCCAGAATTTGGACTCTCAGATCTAATCATTACAGTAACTGATATTAGACTGAAACAGAAATTTTAATAGGGAAAGAGACAGAGGTAGCCATTCACCATGAAACTGTGGCTTCTCCTTTCCATAATGTAAAGAATTCTGGGATGTAGGCACCCACAGGAACTATATCTCCCCAAGGTTAGACCCACTCCCATCCCCCTTCCGCACAGTGAGGAACGCCACATCGATGCATCCTAGCCAGAAGAAGGAATGAGTTATTCCACTTCAAGTCTCAACCCATGCAAACCTGAGATCCACTCCACACCCTGCCATATCTGCTGGCTCAGTAGAAAGGAATTTAAGGTGCTGAGAGATTCAGACTGAGGTCTCCAAACCATCTGGTAGGGCAAAGCCTTTTATAGATGAGGCACAGTCACACACTCATAGTCTGTGTCTCAGTCACTTTTCTCTCATCGCTGAGACAAAATATCCAGCATCCACAATTAAGGAAGGAAAGGATTATTTAGCTCCCAGTTTGTGGAGGTTTCAGTCCATACTCCCTTGGCTCCAAGGCGGGGTGACATGGTGAGGGACAACAGCTCAAGGTACAGAAAACAGAAAAAGCCACAAGAGCAAAAAGGGTGAAGAGCAGGCCTCTTTTCCTCCCTTCTCTTGTAAACAGGCTACCACCCCCGAGGGCAGGCAGCACTCACACCATCTCTGTGGCCTCCTCTTGCACAGGCTCAGGAGATTTACAAAGTGAGGACCCCGGACCCATGCTGAGTGCTTCACTAAACTTCAAAACCTCTCAAGTTGACACAATGCATCAACCACTACAATCTGTTGCTGGAATAAAATATAAAACTTTTCTGTGTGAAGCTACTAAATTTGGGGGATTTTTCAGTATAGCATTGGTAACAACGTAAGAGATACAAGGAACACTTTACACTGAAGAGAGTTTCTCAAACATATTGAACCCCTAGTGAGAGACCATAAATAGTGACCAATAGTGAAAGACCAGAAAAGACTTTGCTGTTACCATAGGAAAACAATTTACATATCAAATAATCATAGAAATAATAATCTGCCAATTGGCCAACTTGCTAATCAGACTCAAATAGATTAATTATTCCAGGACACTGAAGGAGAAATAACCTGATAAAGGTTAACTTTGAGAGCAAAACAAATGAGTATTTTCACAAAAGAATTTCTTCCTTAAGTGCCCTATTCCTGAGTGCTTTCATCTTAAAAGTGACGGCAAAATAAACTATTGATGCATGCAACAACTTTGAAGGGTCTCTGGGGCATTATGCAGAGGGGAAAAGGCCAATCCTAAAGGGTTATAGGCTGTCTGGTTCCATTTATCTAACATTCTTGAAATGACAAAGTTGTAGTGATGGGGAAAAGATAGGCAGTTGCTAGGGGTTAGAGGTGGGGAAGACAGCGAGCCTTAAGTAGTAACACCAGAGAAGATTCTTTCAGTGTAAGGGATCAGTTTTGCCTCCTAGTCATGGGGACAGCCATTTCAATATACAAATGTGATAAAATTTCACACAACTATGAAGAGAGAGAGAGAGAAATGGAAGATAAAGGAGGAGGGAAAGGGACGAAGAGGAGGGAGGTAGGAAAGACAGGAAGGGTTGGGAGGAAAGGGGAGGGGCGTCTAAATGAGAGGGGTCAGGGATGCAGCTTAGCTGCTTAAGTGCCTGTCTGACAAGCTCAAGGTTCTAAGTTCGATCCCTGATTAAAAAAAAAAAAGGGAAATCTAAGTAACATTGATTTCTAGGCTATAGTCAATTTCCTGGTTTTGACAACATACTTTGATTGTGTAAGGTATTTTTGTTGTTTTTTTCTTTTGTTTTGTTACTGTGTTTGGTTGTTTCGGAGTCTCATTACATAGCTCAGATTCATAGTGATCCTCCTACTTTCAGCCTTCCCAGCACTGGGATTATAGGTGTGCACCACTACGCCCAGACTCTGTGGCTGGCTCAGCATGACCTGGGTTCAGGGCTGGCACAGCACGTGGGGGCAGAGATCCAGCTGTGGTCCCTGCACTTGCCTAAGCTTGACTAAGCAAGCACTTTAGTCCACTGAGCTACCTATGTAAGACCTTTTTAAGGGCAGCTGGACAAAAGGCACTGGGAACTCTACTACTAGAGTAAATTTTCAATTTCTTGGGCATCTTAAACTACTTCAAGATAAAGGTTAATTTTTTTCCTAAAATAGCTTCTCTTAGCTGAAAAACCCCAAATATAAATACAAAGCAAAGGACAGATAATAGGAAAGAGGGAGCTCCTTTTCAACTCAGAAGGGGAACAAGAGATGGAAGGGTGTGGGGGAGGGAAGAAAGGGAGCAGGATTGAAAAGAGAGAGAAAGGGGGAATGGAAATAGGGTTTTTTCAAATGGGAAGAGGAAGACAAGTTAGAGGAAGAAAGGAGAGATGGAAGGGGAAAGGGGCAAAAGGACAGATATCTTATGTACATATATAAACTCGCCATGCTATACAATCATTATGTACTACAAATATTTACTGATGAATTATAAAATAACATCAAAGTCATAGCAAGAACTCTGTGACATCAACAGGAAATATGTCCGTGACTCCAACCGGGGCAACATGAGGGTGCTCACCACAGGGGACTTCAGGAGAGTCACTGGACCCTCGGCTGACCACATGATTGCTTCTCCTGTCTCTGTCTGCTAGATGTAAATGCCCAGAGGTCAGGGACTGAAAGTGTTTTTCTCCCTCCCTAACATCTAACCTAGTGTCTGATCCATAGAAAGCACCCAGCAAACATCTGTTGAAGGAGCAAATGAATGAGAAAAGGGGAAAGAAGCAAGGAAGGAGCCACCCGCGTACTCTGCAGGGAAGCAGAGGTGTGCAGGGCCTGCCCTCCCTCCGTGTAGAACCAAGGGCAGCAGGCAGCTGCCAACACATGAGGGCTTCACATAGTACCAGAAGCTTCCCGGCCATGTACATTTTCACTCTTGCTCTGTCTTAATAAGCAGAAAAATTAAATCATGTTTGCAAAAGTAGACACATAAAATGGAAAGAGACAGAACAAGAGATAGGCCATATAAGAGGAGAAGAGACATAAGAGAGGGCAAGAAGGGAGAAGGGGGAGGAGTGAGGAGAAAGAGAGAGGAGAGATAGAGAAGGCAGGGAGGAAGGAAGGAGAGTAGAAAGAAAAGAAAACCATCTGCCTAAGCATGGAGGGTGATATTAAGGTTTCAGCATGCTCACACTCCCCACACTCAGTCCTCTGTAATTTTCCTAATTGCTCCAAAATATTATTAAAATGTGAACAGTCTGTCATTAAGTAATAAATGCTTCATGCAAAACAACAAAATGGCCATCAGTGAGATGGAAATTTAAAATAACCAAGGGAATTTTCACTCCACGTCTCACCGATCTCCAATTATCACCCTGTGATCAGCGGTTCTCTTTATCTTTTGAGAGGTGCTGCAGTTTCTACGATGCCATGCAACACAGTGGAAACCACAATCCACCCAGACTAAGAAAACTCAGGTGGTCTTATAGACAGAGCAGAGCTTATGCAGACAGACAACAGACCCTAGTCAAATTTAGGATCTGCCACTGTCTTGGCAATGCTGCTGAGTTCACAGGAAGCCCCTTAGAGCTGACCAAGGATCTCGACACCAGATTGCAGGGATCAGGCCCACAACGTGAGGCAGTAACAAGGTGCGCTGACATCCTGCAGGTGGGGTGAGTCTTCATTTGAAGCTGTTACATACCCCTGTGATGGGAACTTGTTTTAGGAGTGGTCTTGGAATGAGCCAGAGGGTCACTCTTCCGTTCTCTTGGTCGGTAGCTTCTGGAGCCTGTTAACAGAACTCATTCCTTCTCTTCTACCCATCAAACACTTGCTCAGCCACAATCTTAGCATTCTGCATGTTCTGCATTATGGGCAGACTAAGATATCTGTCCTTATCTCATTTCACCATAAATAAGAAGAGTTCATGCCTTCACAACTTGCCTTAGAAATAGTGTCAGCTGAAATACCAATTTCATCGCTCATAAATTCTGCCTTCTATGAAGCACTGAAACTTGATGACAGTTCAGCCAAGCTGTTTGCCACTGTCTAACAAGGACTGCTGTTTTTCTACTACCCGACAAAACATTCCGCATTTCTATCTGAATCCTCATCAGAATGGCCCTTTACCATTCATATTTCTACCAACCTTCTGTTCTGGATGACTTGGGTATTCTCTCAGAAGGTCAAAGCTTTCTCTATAGCTCTCTTCTCCTAAGTCCTCTCAGAGTTGCCTTTCAAGAGTTGATCAAAATAACGAAAATCTTTCCCAGCATACACGTGAAAATTCTTCCAGCCCCATCATCCAGTCCCAAAGCCACTTCCATATTTTCAGTCGTTTCTTACCAATTCCTGTCTCAGTCCATTCAGGGTGCTGAAACGGAACAGTACAGGCTAGACGGCTAACAAATGAAACAAATGAGAGATCTATTTTTTTGTGCTTCTGTCATCCAAGCTCAAGGCTGTGCAGATTCTGTGTCTGGTGAGGCCTTGTCTTTTGCTTTACAGGACTACTCTGTTCCCTGTGTCCTCAGACAGAGGGGTAAGGAAACTTCTGGATTGCTTTTATAAGGGAACTAATTAAAGTGACTTAATTACCTCCCAAAGGGCCCACCTCCAAATGCCACATATTGGTAATTATATTTCAATATAAAGTTTTGTATTTTGGTCTAAACCAAACATTTTTCATTTCTAGCACTATGGACATGTTATTTTGCATCCTTTGCATCTCAGCTTCTTCATCTGTAATATAGGAATAACACCAAGTACCTTATGGAACTGTTATGAAAACTGAATGAAATACCTGATACAATGTGACTAGCACAATATCCAGCATGCATTCAGGATTTACAAAAGTCTCCATGTCCTTCTCTAGAAGTTCGCCATATACTTCACTCATGTGATAGTCAACAATAGACTTTTTTACTCATTTAATAAAAGGTACGTTAAATATATTGCTTGGGAAGTAGAGAAGTAAGATCAAAGAGCATAAGGGAGTGTTCTGGGGTGATTCAAATGTCCTCTATCTTTGTAAATCGTATAGGAATATATGTATTTATTGAAAGGTACAATTAAGATTTAGACTGGGGAGATAGCTCAGCAGCCTAACTGCCTGCCTAGCAAGTATAAGGTCTGGAGTTCAATCCTGGGTGCCACAAAAAAAAAAAAAGAAAGAAAAAGAAAGATAAATAGATCTGGTAAACATTTAAGAGCCAGCCAAATAGCTCAGCGAATTAAAGTGCCTGCTTAGGCAGACGCAGGATCTAGGAGTTCAATCTCTGGGCCTGCTTTGCTGTCCCCACCCCCGGGTGCACTGAGCCAGCAATTGAGACTGGGCATGTGGCACGCATCTGTAATCCCAGCACTTGGAAAGCTGTAAACAGGAGGACCACTACAAGTCCAGTCTACGCAATGAGACCCTGCAGGTCTGTACATCCTGTCCTACATACAAAAAATAAAATAATAATAAAAAATAAAGATCTATATACTTTAATCCATCAGTCTACCAAGAATCTCTAACTCTTCAAAATCTCCCTGGACCATGAGGCCAGACATTATCTGTTGGGTCTGAGCCCCAGTGTCAGTCTCTACTGATGCCTCCGGGCAGCTCGACTGCTGCGAAGTGGTGTCCAATCCTGAGCTCATGCCTGAGGCCTGGAGCCAAGTAATTGCTGGTAGCGCTGAGCACTTATTCTGTGTCCAGCAGAGCACTCCCCCAGTACATATTTTCACTCAGTCTCACAGTAAATCCAGAAAGAAGACTGGCTTTATCTCCATAGCAAAAGTTCAAGGCACCCTTCACTCCACTCTTTCAGATCCCAGGAAACTGTCCCATCTGATCTGACGTCCACACCTTTACTGTACTGAGTATTATGAAGGAACTCAGGCAGAACAATTCTTGTGTAACACACACAGAACAGAGGCTCAATTTAAAAACTGTCAGTAGAGTTTTGGAGGAGCAAACCCCTGATTTACATGACAATATGGGTGAAGCTCAAAACCATTATGCTGAGCAAAAGGAGATGAACACACGAGTACAAACTGAATGGTTCTATTTTTCATGAAGTGCCAGAAAAGGGAAGACTAATCTATACTGACCCAAATTGGGTCTTCCAGTTATATGGGCTAAGAATAGGAGGGAGGGCTGCAAAGGGGCCTGAAGACTTTTTAGGTGATGAAAATGTTCCACATTTCACTCAGGATTGGTGATTGCACACAGAAGTACCCATGTATCAAAACTCAAACTGTATCCTTACAAAGTGTACACTGTATTGAATGTGACTGAAGCTGTTGTACTTATGTAAAAACAGAGAAAAGTGTTCAGAGCCAACAGTGCTGGCTCACTTTGCAACTTCCTGACTGGGTAACCTCTGGCAAGCCACTTAACACATCTGAGCTCTGGTTTGGAGCTATTAACAGGACAAGAGATAATACATGGCAAACACCTGGGGAAAGAGGAGGACTTTAACAAACAGCAGTTTCTATTATTACTGTTAATTAATAACAATGAAAAATAATGATGTGAATCATTGCTTCCGTTCTTCACTTCACTTTATGGGTAGATGCAAAACTGCCAAAGGATTCAGCTCTCCCAGAAAATCGACACACTCTTTTGTAACATGCAATCATTTTAATGTTATGCTAGAAGAGATAATCAAAAATGAATACCAAATGCATGTAGGTTAAAAAATTCATGTTTATATACGAATATGGGCCATGGAATTGTGGATTGGTTCAAATCTGAACATTGCTGACAGCTACCATTTTCTTTCCAAGGAATTAGATTTTCAGTCTAAGTAACTCCATAGGGAGTTTTCAACTATATTGTTATGAAGGGTGTTATTTCTCTAATAAGGTCATTAAGGGAGGGCAAAAAAAGAACTCTGGACTTTCTAATGTATTAGTTTTTCACTGAAAGCGTCTTTCTCTAGGGATCAGACATCCGGTCAGTGAGGCAAATCCCAAATATATAGCAATCTGGTTTAGATAGTTTTAAAGCTAAAATCAGTGAGCTCATCTTGTTTTTTCATCCCTTCCCTCCATATTCAGAAAATTGTTTTTCAAAAAACTGTTCTGTTCTATTTAGGTTTCTCCAGAGCAAATTAGAAAGTTTCTAGATTCCTACTAGAGTGAAGATGCAGTGTGAAGCTGCAGAAAATTGAACAATAATGGCACTTCCTGTGTGAAATGAATCATGGGAACATGTAGCAATAAGTTCAAAGTTTCCAAGGTTCTTGTCAGCCCACCTTTCAATAAATGCTTCTAACCGGTTCGTTTCGGGAACATCCTTGTCTCACTTTGAGCTATCAAAAAAGCCAACTCTGCTAAATAGCATTCTGGTTTCATCCTAAGATACTCTTAGTATTAGGACAGATTAATTCAATATCAGGAACTATGTTTCATTTACCAGAAATCTTCCAGCACTGTAACACCATAATGAGTGCTGGGAAATAGAAGGTCTTCCACAGACTTATGGAAGGTGCTAAAGGAAAGAAGCAGTTATGACCTGGACAGACACACCACTGAAATTCAACTCTTCCACTCAACAGGAAGCAGGCTCCCAAGTCCTCACTTCTATTCTGAGTTCACAGGAAACCAAGGACCTCACTCTGAAATCAGAAGTCTGAGAAATATAACTAATTCAGATCCCACTTGGAACACATAGTTTTATTGTATGAGTTGACTTTCTTTGTATTTACCCTCACAACTTTTATTGAGAGATGACTCATCTTCTGTGACAGAAACTGCCACCTCTTTGCCCTACCTCATTTCCTCTATTTCTGTATATACTGTGTGACCACATTTCCCAGAGTCCCTTGCAGGTAAATACAATGAAATCTGACCACTGGAAAGTAGACGTCAAAGGCAATTCTTCTGCTTAGCCCATAAGAACCTCCAACCCTTCTTCACTCTCTCTTTTTCCATTCACCAATTGAATTTCATGGACCTGGAGGATGGCAGAGCCACAAGTCAGAAAAGCTATAGTCTTGATTGCCTGTGTGAAGTACAGTTCTTCTGCCAACCCATACTTCTTCAGAAGACAACAAAGCTTTATAATATTAAGGTGACAAAATGTTGAAGGTGTTGGTTGTAAGAGTAAACCTATCTTACCGAAGGCCTTCCTTTGCATGGTTATGACTCAAAAATTCCACAGCATAATTTCAAATTGAAAAACAACAGCAAAAGAATGAGAACATCTACTTCATGCAGGGTAATTTTTTCCTATCCAGTTTTGCAAAACTTTCCCTTGAGAGCTCTTCATCAAGTTGTAAGTTACTAAAAAAGTCCTCATCTCCTTTTCTCAACCATTATTAAGCTCAAGTAAGTCTTCTGGAAGCTGAGAGCTAACTGGAGTTAGCTCTGTCAAGCAGGGAGCCCACAAGTCTCAGGCTGCTTCTGGTAAAGTTTAATTTCTTACTTATCATGAGGTTCAGCATATAGCTCTTCCCATTGTCTCCCAAAGCACAAGTTAATGGGAAGTGTCAAGATTGAATAAGCAGAAAGATCCCAGTCCTTACTTGAGAAGATAAAGGTTATTTCTAGACTAACTCATGATTCTGGGTGTTTACTTGTATTACCCTGGACACGTTTGTCTTCAGATTTTCCCTTCCCTTTCATCCTAATGTGGTATATCCTGATGGATGGAAATAGTCCTGCTACCCACAGCCAAAACTTCCTCTCCTCGAAGGCAAACTCTCAAAGAACCATGCTCTAGACCAGAGGCATCTCCAAGGAGAGAGACCATCTCCTTCCCTTCTGAAAGAACAGGCTCAACCACATAGCAGTTACTAGTCAGAACAGGTTAACTCCTGTACTAAATAATTGCAATATTTAAGGGACTTAAAACAATGAATATTTTCTTTGCATGTGTGCGATTCAAACACAGGCTTCTACAATCATACCAAAACCTATGGCCTCAGTATTCTACAGTAAGAGAAGAGAATGAAATTAACATCAGGCAAGAATTTATGAAGCCCAACAATGATATACATATTTCACTTCTACCCACATTCTATTGGCTAGAACTCAAGAGAGGTTCACCTGAGACAAGAAGGTCTAGGATGATATTGTCACAGAGACATAAAAAAGGAAATGAATTCTGATGACCACATAAATATGATCATAGGAGGAGGGCAGAAGGTGATCAGCCAACCTGATAAGGAGCTGAACCAAGATATACTCACAGATAAATAAAAAGTTCTCAGTTGTGCATAGAAAAGATAATATCTCTATCCAATGAATTAAGATGATGTTTATCAGCCAGAAGTTCATGTAGGAAATGATTGCACACAGATCAGAACAATAGATCTAGGTAGAGAAAGACTCACATCTGCGTGGAATAGACCAAGAAAGGGCTAGCAAGGAAAGCAGATCATGTGTCTTCATAGATTCATGCTCTAGAGAAGGAGTTGACCCAGTTTCACACACAGCCCAAGGGGTTAGAGTAAGGGACTTTTAATTTTGCTGATAGGAACAAGAGATACTCAGAGAGATAAATTAGTCTGCAACTTGCACATCTAGAGACTAGGAAAGCCAGGACTGGAACATTCCTCAAATCACTCCCAGTCTCAGCCTCAGCTGTATATATTTATTGCACTTGCAAACATTTGGGCCTTAAAGAAAACAGCTAACAAACAGACTATTCCTCCAAACAAACGGTCTCTGGAAAACATGTCTTCCATTCTGATACTTTTTTTCTTCCCAAGGCTCCCCTTCCAAACTCACATACACTGTGCATGTGGCAGGTGCCTGCATGGTGTACAAGGACGGAGGCCCCTACCCACCCACAACAGTCTGTGTCCCCCAGATGGCTTCCTGCTCGTGCAAGGACTCGGCTCAGTTTCTACCCATAAACACCTCTTCATTTTTCCTTGGAGGCCTGTCTGTCACCCACAGGAGCACTTCCTTCCAAGCGCTGTGAATTACAACTCTTCTGGAAGATATGTTCTAGAAAATGAACTTCATTCCTTCTGTCTCTTAAAGTAAGATGAGCTCAAGAGCATGAAGAGGCTGCCAGTGACGGGCATCTGCAGACTCTCCACAGCATGGTGACAGCTCACAATTGGATGTCTCATAATTGGTTTTCTAATCTGAGGAATGGTAGACCAAATGTTCTCTAAATACCAATAAACTGTTCACTATATAATAGCCATGTTATGTAATCCCAGCACTGGGGAGGCTGAGGCAGGAGGATTGTTGTGAGTTCGAGACCAGCCTGAGCTACAAAGTGAGCTTAAGGCCAGCCTGAACTGAATAGTGAGACCCTGTCTCAAAAAACGACAAAAAAAAAAATAATAGCCATGTTACCTTGATATATTTTGGGGAACTCAAAAAAATTATTTTAAAAATTTTAAATGAATTATCTCCAAGGACTTTGGAATAAGTGTAAGAGATGATCGGATATCAGTTTCAGGCAAACCTAGCAACAAAACCTAGCAACACTGACAGGAAGGGAGGCCATCCCTGACTCTTGGGTACTCAGGAAAATGGTGGCGCCATGAAAAGAAATTAGAGACAAAGGATAAAAAGAAGTTAAGGAGCAAGGAGCTCACTTTGGACAAGCTAAGTTTGTATTTCCATGGGACAACTGGGGGAAATAATAACAGGAACCTTTTCCAGCTAGACTGGGGCTTAAAACCTACATGAAGGTCAGAGATAGAGGAGCAGAGGTCATTCTTTGAAAGGTGGCACTACCATGGGTACCATAAGAAGAACTGGGACAAGTGTTGAAAAATCCTCACAATTCCAGGGGTATGGGTAGAAATAATATCAAGAGAGGGGTAGGTAAAGGGTCAGAAAAAAGCCAGGAGAAAAGGAGCTACAGAAGAGAGGGAATTTAGGAGAATGAGGTTGGCAAAAGGCCACTGGAGATGCAAAGCTTACAGTCCTACAGCCTGGTTCTCATCTTCTCATCTGAAAAGCTGCACTCCTGGCTAAGTGAAGACATGCATAATGAAGCTATCCATACAGGCAAATGAGGGTTATGCCACCTAAAAGGAAATGATGGGGCTCCAATGATGTACACTGTGCTCTGCCCTGCCCCTCAGCCTCAAGCTTAAAAGGCCCACACAGCAGCCATAACATATGCTTGGTCACAACCGTGGCCTCAGGTGCCAAGCTGAGCTCACTCCCCAATATACTGACAGGATGGCTATACCTCTGCCACAGCCCCTGTGCCCCAGGGTTTCTCAGTGAATACATCAACCCAGCTGGTACACTTCACAGTCATGGCATGACATCACCACCACCTAGGGTCTTCTGGCATCAGTGGTTACCTACTGGGCAGTACCCTAACAATTTCTTCTTGTTGCAACAAATCCCCTATGATGTTACATTAACTTGAAAATGATGACAGTTGGAGTATAATAGCAAATTGATTCCTTAGACACAGAATGAATTTTATCTGCCATTATTACTGTAAGTGGGAATTTAAGAAGGCTATAATAAATAATATACACACATTATATTTATTCACCCTTGATCTATCCTTTATAATATTAACTAAAGAGGTAAGCACCACGGAGGAGGAAGAATTATTTCTGGTATGACAAGGAAGGGATTCTGTTAGGGGGGCTGCGTGCTTAATGAAAAGCAGTGGAATGTCTTTTAGCAAAGACAAATTTGTAATGAGTATCAGGCTAACTTTTTTGAATAAGAGTTATTCAGGTGTGAAATGGGCTCCCCCAGAAATGAGGTGGGAGTCCCCTAGCTTCTCTGAGGCCATAATGATGGGTTAGTCATGTATGACAGCTTGCATAATGGTTACTCCAGTTTAGTAGGCTTTGGACAGCCTTGCTGTGATTTATACAATATCAATTGGGAAAGCACCCTATTTTGTCAAGGAAAAAAATGTGTTTTGGAGCATTGCACTCATTGAGGGCTCCTATAGGGTGAACACTCCAAACTAACTTCAAAGAGCTATTCAGAAAACACCTTTATAGAACACCCTTATAGAACAGGCTTAGAAAACTCAAAAAGTACAAACAAGTGGCATGAGCTAAGTAGGATATAAAGATGTGTTTCTGCAGCTCAGCACAGACTTTTTCTTTAATACAGGGTCTCACTACACAATTCAGATTTTTAGTGATCCTCCTGTCTTACAGGTATACACCCCATGCCCAGTTCTGGGGCCTACCCAACGTGCAGTACCAAGGATTGAACTCAGGTCCTTGTGCTTGCTAGACAAACGCTTAGACCACTGAGCTATCTCCCCAGCCCATAATTATTTATATGATTTGGAAATAATAAAGTAGGTATCTGGACAATAGCCAAAGCCATGTCCTTACTTAGCTCCTACTCTTTCCTGTTTTCCTCTTGGAGCAACTTTTCTCAAGGTGTAGCCCCCAGACCAAGGACCTCAGTGCCACCTGCATGCCTGTCAAATATGCAAATCTCAAGCCCCACTTCAGGTACTCTGGATCCCAAACTCTGGGGGAGTTTGTGAGGCCAGTCGTGTTGGATCAACCTTCCAGGAGATTCTCCTACACGCTGGATGACCAGAGTCATCCCCGAAGTGCAGTTTCAGTGGAATTGGGCCGCTGCTGAGGTCTTGTTACCAGGGAACCCATGCCAACACAGGAAGAAGGGTTCACACTATAAAAACCTGCTCCAATAGCTTGTCTTGAAAATTCCTTGTTTCCCTACTTGACCCAGAAGAGTTCCTGCTCCAATTAATGATTTTCTACTGGTTTAAACTTGGCTTATCTCAGACACACTGGTGTGGCCTGTGTGCGTCAGGCTGGCCATGTGAGTCAGCTGTCTGCGGATCCCTTCAGATCCGTGCCTGCCTTCTCATCCCTTCATTCTCATAGCTGGGCACATGGCTGGCTCACTACTTGGTGAGTTGAACTGCACAAAACCTGCCTGTCTAAACTGCCCAAAATTTCTGAGACTCAGAGGCAAAATGCAAGCAATGAAGAACCCAAGAAAAAATCCCCACGACAAATTAATATAATGACCTGACAGGCATTAGAGTTATGCACTGGCTATAACTGCGCAAGGATGCCATATGCAGGAGAAGTTGGCTGCTGATTCACCCGATAGCCATCCTAAACCCTCAAGCCTGCAGATTAATAAGCCTAATTTTATCCAGTCCATGTAATTGCAGGTGCCATCTTTAGTCACTTAACACGTAATTCCTCAAAGTAGGTTTCCAGGCCTCTGACACTTGGTTCAAATATTCACATTGTCTTTTTAGCCCAGAGAGACTTTTTTATTAAAGAATCAAGCTGAATATGAGATAAAACAAACACAAAATAGAGCTCAGGTGGCAAACCTGAGCTCTGGGGGTGGGGGAAAAGGCATTTCTAACCCAGCCCTAGCTAGCTGCCCTCAAATTATCCATGTAGAAAATTGCCCAAACTTTTCTACCCAAACTGCATTTGTTTCTGATGTTCAACTAAGTTCCGTTCCTAATTTTTCTTCCTTTCTCCAAAGCTTCTATCTTTAGGAAATATGGAGTCCAAGTTCTATAATTTGCACTTAATTTGAACACTAATGAAAAGAAATGCTCTTCCCCTTCGAACTATTTCCTCAGTCAATTAAACAAATCCTCTAAGTGGACTGTGTGAAGTGATTTGTGTCCAAGAACTTAATTAGTACTTAATTCTGGCATTTGTGTCTTCTTAAGCCCACATCCTTTTAAGTTCTCACCAAGCTCAAAAAACGGTCCAGGTGTGGTCCCTTATCATAAGATCGAGATAGAAGCCGATGCGAAGGAGTCAAGAGGAATAAAAGACCTTTCGCATGTTCAAAGAAGCTTCCAGGCAGCCTTCTGGCCACCAGCTAAGGTCCCTTTCAAACTCACACAAGCAAATAACACTTGCTTACTCTGTAAAATAATGACTATTGTACCATCAAGGGAATATGTGTGTCCATTATAGGAAAACTGAGAAAAAAATACAAAATAACATAAAGGGGAAAATAAAACCAGCTACCTAGACATAATGATCTTTAACACAGACTTTCTTTTCCCATTTTTAAAATGCTGAACATAAAATAGGTGTTGTATATAATAGATCATATTCTCTGTGCAGTTTTCTCGTTTTTTTCCACTTAAAATAACATATTTTCCCATATTGTTCAAAATTACTTGCATGTGTCTCTTTCTTACAGCACCAGCTTGGTGAGGGTTCCTTTAAGACTCTTCCAGGTGATTCTTCTAATCATATAAAAATAATAACTTACTCTTTATAAGGAAGATGATTAGACAGATGGATGAAAATGTCTACCATTCACTAATAAAATAAAAGGAACTTTTAAAAAGCGTCCAAGGGCCGGTGAGATAGCTCAGTGGACTAAGCACCTGCTTCAGCAAGTGCAAGGACCAGAGTTCAATCCCAGGCACCACAGGCCACCCCAGCCCCACCCCCAGGCGTGCTGAGACAGGCATGGTGGCACATGCCTACAATCCCAGCAGAGGGGAGGCTAAGAACAGGAGGATCACTATGAGTCCAAGCTGCAGAGTGAGACCCTGTGCCAAATATAGTTTAAACAATAAAAATAAAAATAATGTACAAAGTCTAGGTGTGACATACAGCATATCTGTGATATAAAAATTTTATTGAGTGACAATAATGAAAACTAAGGGCCAGCCAAATACCTCAGCAGATTAAAGTGCCTGCAAGCAGGCACAGGGGCCAGGAGTTTGATCCCCAGGCCTGCCACGCGAGCCCCGCCCATAGGGTATGCTGAGATGGCAATTAAGACTGGGCGTGGTGGCACATGCCTGTAATCCCAGCTCTTGGGAGGCTGTAAACAGGCAGATCACTACGAGTCTGATTTAGGAATGAGACCCTGGACACCCTGTAGACCCTTCCCTAAGATAAAAAAAATTTTAAAAAAAAATTAATTAAAAAAATAAAATTAAAAAAAAATTAGCTAAAAAGCTCTAAAGAAACTGAACAATGAAAAAAAAGTTGGAAATTCTTCTAAATTCTAAAGAATAAACAGAGAACAAGATACAAGCAGAAATTCCCCTAAGCAGTTGCTGCCTTGCCAGGGTGAGGGCTCCAGGTGGTCACCTGGGGTGGTCACTTTCCTGATGAGGCACCTGTGTAGTAGCTTTCACCCCTCACCACTCTGCATTGCTGGACTTAATCTTATCATTTGTACTCAACTTCCATGTGCTTTGAAATTTAGCTTTATTCTGAGAAAATCTGTGCCTGCTTTAGACGACTAGAAATAAAATAAAAATTATTGCCAAATGCTTTGGAGATTATTATTCTGACATGAGGTCAAAAACCAAATACGATGAAAATTTCTTCATTAAACCAGGCCTTTTCCCCGCTGTGTCATTCTTTACCTTTATGACAATACGATTTTCAGAAAGGCTGCATCTTTGAGGCATGTTATACTGTATTTGTTAAATGTAACATTTTAACTTAAAAAAAAAAGTTGAATAAGCCCACAATAACTATTATAAAATGGACTTAATCAATCTTTTTAATAAAAGCAGCCAGCAATGCCTAAGTTGTTACTTGACATTAGACTGTTGAATAAAAGCAAAATCTAAACAAACTTTTATAACGTCTGTTAATGACCATATGTTCTTTCCAGTGTAAAAGATTGGTTTCCCTAAGCTTTGGCTTCCCAGCAGTCTGAGTCATTAAGGCAGGAAAAATGAAACCTATCGACTTGTTGGCAATCTGAACTGAACTTCCAGGCTTCCATATGCCCATCATTTTCACTGAACTCTGAAGGAAGGAAAGTAATATTGAGTAAATCCTCACATAAACCTCAGCTGAGTGCCATGAGGTTTGAGACTGCACATGGCATCCCCAAAGAAATCACGTGATCTGTCAGCCCATTGGAATGAAATATTCCCACAGGACCTTCATGACGTTATTCTTGGGACTTCGTAGAATTTAGTTTCTCCACCTATAAAATGAGAGGTTTGTACTAGATTTCTAATTGGGACTTACAATCGTCAGATTCTATATAATCAAGAGACCAATATTTGAGCCAGTGGGTCAAATATCAAGCTGTCCAAATCACAAAAAAACTACTGGATTATGTTTGATTATTTTCCTGAATTCATGCACCTACCATATTTGAATGGCAATAGAATACCCATCTTTGACAAAACAAGGGGGATATAAATGAAGGACCATTTTGTATTGAATATATACATATATTGAATATATATATTGAATATATATATACACACACACACACACACACACACACACACACAATAGGATAGATATATAGCTACTTTCTCTTAGTTCAAAGAGAAGAAAGATTTGTACCAAGTGTTCGGACAAGCTATCATGTCTGTATCTTGTACTATGAAAAACTACTAAGAAGACAATAACATGCAATGTATTAATTGTTGTAACTGTTCTACTAACCCATTTCTTTCTCAATAAAATTAATTTTTTAAAAAGGAGAAAAACAACACTCTTTCTTCTACTCCCCCTACATTTTGGGGGGAAACATTGTCTTCACTCACAAAACTCCAAACACACAGCTACAACTTTGCAGAAAGGGTGAGCTGATGTACAGATCCAACTCTGCAAGCACACATCCCTTCCTGCTCCTCTCTCACATGGACTCATTCCCAGCTCAGGGCCTCTGGGGAGACCTCCGCATGGATGCAGAAAATAAACACTCAGCCATTAATGAATGTTTTTCTCCAGGCCATTGTCCTGCTTTTTAGCACTAAACAGCAGAGATGTATCAGCATCATAAGAGCACTGTCTAATTAAAAGAAAGTTTTAAGAACTACAGCTCTCTTGGGATTTCTCATCAAAGTACAGGCATCCCCAGCAGAAAGGACATGAATACTTTATTTTCTTAAAGAGAAACAATAAAAATAAAATGATGCAAAATTTCAAAACAAGATAGTAGGAAGGGAACAATGGTTAGTGCATTGCTTATTGTTTTCAAAGTAGTTGCACAAATTGCAGGACATAGGCATGAAAAATTGATCAAACGATGTATACATGCACCTTTCTTCTTAATGAGCTAATAGAAATTAGTAGTACACTATATATATATACATATATATATATATATACACACACACACACACACATAGACACACAATTTTTCTTTTTCCTCCCTTCTTTTCTCCTTTCCCTCATCCCAGTCCTTCTATCCTTTTGAACAGTTTCTTTCCCTTTCACAGTATCAATTGTACATTTTGGATCTTATTTATTCTTTCAGCTTCTTACTCTGAGGAGACAATACAATGTTTACACATGCAAGACATTTATTTCAATTGAGTATGGTCTCTAGTTACATTCATCTACCTATAAAACCTTTGAGCTTATCTTTCTTTATAGCTGAGTAATACCCCGCTGTATAGAAATACATCTTTTTTATCCATTCCTTTGTTGATGGGCATTTAGATTGTTTCCAAGATTCAGCTATTATGAATTGTGCTGCTATAAACATGGGTGCACATATGTCACTGTTGGCATGAGATTTTAACTCTTCTGAAAAAAATGCCCACAAGGGAAACAGCTGGGTCAAATGAGACCTCTAATCCCAGGGTTTTGGTTTTGGCTTTTTTTGAGGAGTCACCACACTGATTTCCACTGTGGTTGCACTACTAGTTCTACACTTCCACCAATGGAGAAGTGTTTCTTTTTCCCCACAGCCCCTGCAGCATTTCTTATTGGTCGATTCTTAGTGACAGCCATTCTATCTGGGGTGATACAGAACCTCAGGAACACTCATATATTAGGTGTCGTGCCACGGCATTGTTTCAAGTTCATCTAGCCTACTGCATTTTTCTCAACCTATCTAGCACTATGAAGAGTCTTCCTGTGGCGATGCACACACAGACGCTGGAGGACAACAGAGAGCTGCCATGCACTGGCAAGGGACAGGTGTGCTTCCACTTCGCCCACTGAGATTCGATACACAAGCAGGCTGTGCTGTGATAAACATTTGTCATATTCTGCCACCACAGGCTCCTACACATCCAAGATGAAGCTGGAATTCCTGCACACATGTGTACAGACAACCTGCCCGGGCAGTGTGCTGCCCAACTACACATCACTCTATCTAAGTGAAGTCCATAATTTAAAGGGAAGAGCAGAAAAAGTCCTTCCTGAATTTGACCAGACAACTTGGGCCATCCTCCTGATTAAATCTACAGTCACACTGTGAGCTAAACCTGCTGGGCCAAAAGGAAGAACTAATTACAAGGAAAGTCTTGGAATGGAAAATATATATCTCAGAATTTGGAAGAAAAGTAAATATCCAGGCTCTAAAACACTAACAGAACAAACAGGTGTGTGCAGAGTTACAACTCCACAAGTCTTTGTACAAAACAACAGCATAAGCTTTGCGCTCCGCCCTCAAAGCAAGAAATGTGAGTTCCAAAATTCAAAGGGTTGAGGCTCCTTTCTCACTCACCAGAATTCCATAATCTATATATTACAGAAAAAAAAAAAGAACCTCTGGCTGGAGTATTAACTTGATTTAAGTTTTTCTAAACACACATATATCTACAGGGATCTTAAACCTTTATGAAAATAATTTCCACCTCTGTAATTGGGAAAACATAATAATTACAACTTTTTGTTTTTTAATTTATTGACAGCATAACAGTGACCACAACATGACTAAATTCTCTCACTGAACAGGTGGGTAGTGCTTTTTTCTTCTGAGCATGTCTTTCCCTCTCATTATCCAACAAAATTTCTACCTTACCAGTTCTTCATAATTCTTAGAGTCCAGTGCAATTCCTGAAGTGTAGTACTCAAATCTGTGGTTCACATGGAATATCATAAGTTATCTTAACTATACAACATGATACCGAAATAAAATGCTACTGTATGATATGTTTTATGAAATTTGATCTCCCTATCCTTTATTTTAAGTGCAAACTAAGTAAAATTATAAAATACTGTCAGAAAAGAAAATCTCTAATGAGCCTCCATTTTACTTTGATGTAGTCTTCAATTGACCTTTTATTGCAGATATGTGGTCCTTAATTGAAGGAGAGAAAAACTATTCTCAAGATCTTCTCACTTCTCCTAAAAGATCCCAAGGGACATGTTCTCAACCCCAGCACTTTAGGATTGTGATGGAAATTTTAAAAAATTAAAAATCAACTAATTGTCTGGCACCATATTAGGACAAAATAAGATCATGTCACCCACCACACAGTTTTCCTGTTAGACTCATTTTGCCTTGACTGAGGGCACCACAGCTAACCCAACCCAGCTAAGTTTGACCACACCCACAGCCTGTACTTTCCAGCCCCAAGGTCGCTAACTTGCTTCAAGGACTTTCTGCTCAGCAATGAAGCATAACTGATGCCACGTAATGAAACTTCACACTTTTAAGCTTTTGCATCTCCCACTTGCAAAGGCCATCTAAACTAAGCCCAAAACCTGCTCTGTGTTGATACTTCAGGAGCAATCCCCCATCAGCCCACTGGCATAATAAAATTGGTGGCCTTCCAACTCCTCGATGCAGTGTTTTCTATTTGGTTCAGTCCATAACAAGATCACACATTATTTGGAAGCAAAGAAGAGAGAAAAATCCTCAGTACACACCAGGACCCCATCCAGTCAGTGTCATCCACCCCTCACTGCATGATGGATTCAAAGTAAAGGCTTTCAGTGCAGTTTGATTCCTCTTTTTCTTACCTCCGAAACAAGAGGCCACTGAATCTCGTTAATCACTTCAAACATCATTCTTTCCTCTCCCTTCCTCTTCTCCTCAAGTCGTGACCTTCAGCTGAGCCTTTTTATACTTTTCAGCTAGATTTTCACCCAGCCACCCAATAAGATTTCTGGCCCTCTGTCTCAGTTTTTCTTTTTCTCTCTTGTTGCTGGAACAGAATACCCAACACCCAGAATTAAGGAAGGAAAGGTTTATTTCACTTGTAGTTTGTGGAGGTTTCAGTCCATACTTAGCTGGCTCCAAGGCAGAGCAGCACCCGGCAGAGGGCAGCCACCCCTGGTGGCAGAAAACAGTAAAGAGCAAAGGGAGGAGCAATAGCTGAGGCAGCTAGCAAGCCTCTCTCCCTTCCTTATTCTGTATTCGGGCCATCCTCCCCAGGGCAGGTATAGCACTCACACCCACAATCCCAGCATTGATTCATGAATTAATCACAAACTTTAGGACCCTGCCCCTATGACTGCCTGAAGCTTTGGGTGGAGACCACTAGACACAAACCATAATACCCTCCTTATCAAGTATCATACCAATGCTGGCTCAAACCACAGGAGGGATCATAGGGTCTCTAGTTGTAAGTAGAAGCTGGATTGCTACTGCCAAAGGAGGGAATCCAGAACACAAAACCTGGCCAGGAGGGACAGCATAGTCCAGCCAAAGCCCACCTTTAGATTTTGCCTGTACTCAACTAATGGTGCTATTCAATAAGAGTCAATGAATAAGCAGGTCTAGACAATGTAGAGGAAGACTACAAGATCATAGCAATCATGACATTCAACATAACAAAATACGCCCATGGGCTGCACCAAGTATTTAATGTCTGATCTCAGTTTCAACCACAGCAAGGCAGATCTTCTTACAATTCCATTTATCAATCAGGACACAGACTGCAAAGCTCATTCAGCAATGAAATACAAAATTCAACCCAAGCAGAAATGACAATGTAACAGCCTTCCATGTGCTGTCAACATAGATAACCTAAGTAATCCGGAATATGGTGGCAAGGTGAAAAATACAAAGCAGGTATGCTCCCGCACTGCTCTTGAAACTGACTTCATCTAAACTGCCTAAGCATTCAAGAAAACATGCTTTGCTGACACTGAGAGCTTAGCTTGGAGAAGGTCCAGAAAACATCACAAAGTATGAATTTTATCCAGTAGAGTAGAGGAGGCCAGGCCTAGCCTATGCATGGAATCTAAATACATACCTGCTCTAATTACTTTTCCCAGTTATCCCTGGGCACACAGATGGGAAGAGGATGCTGATGAATTCCATCTCTCAGCCCTGGGTTCATGCTCACCAAGTAGCATTCCAATCTATATTTGGTTCTGGGTTCGAGCCACCTCCAGAAGTGAGAATGTACAAAACATCAAGACTCACGACCTCTGCCCACATTGCATTTTTTCTCCACCATTTCTTCCCACCTGAAGTCCCAGCTATTAGGCCTTATAAATTGCTATTCCATCTTCCTGGGTCAGCTATAACATCCTTTCTTCAGTGACAGCCTCTCTGGTAGGTAAGATCCCACATTAGACGCTTCCAGCATGCTTTGTGTCATGATGTTCACCGCTATCATAATTTTACTCTAATATTTGTAGTTACTTAATTCTCTCTCTAACTTAGCTGCAAGCTCCGTACCAGCAGGGACTAGATTGCTTAGTATACTTTCTGGCATGGAGCAAATGTTCAGCAAGTCCTGCTGAACAAGTAAATCAACAAGCTATAGCTTTCACTCTCCTAGAAATTACAGTTTCATTATGAATCAAACTCAGCATCTGATTTTGGCACTAGTGTGGTGACAATGGTCAATGTGAAAGTCTCTCTGATAGCGACCCCTTTGGAGGCTGTGAGTAGAGGAGTCTGCAGCCCTGTGAAGATGAGAAATCAAAGGAGCTCCAGGCAAACTTTGTCTCTCCTGTTCTTCTCATATTGCTAGAACCTAGGAAACCGCATCCAGGGGCAGTTTCTGCATTTCCTACAGACGTTACCAAGCACACAAATCCTGGAAGGTGATTCCTGTTTCATGCACACACTCTCTCTTAAATCAAATAACGAATGCAAGGTGGCAGGGAGGGCTGGCAAACAACAAATGTCATGTGGAAAGAAACAAAACTCTAACTCAAACAAACCTTCCCCACTTAAGAATGATAAACACAACCTACCATGGCAGCAGAAGCCATAAACAGGCTGCCCCTTTAAAAAAACATAACCATCAATCTGTTGTTAAGCCCACAGCCAGTTGCGGTATTAATCACACTCTGCTGGCAAGAGAATCCATTTCCCAATAAAGTTTGAGTGGCAGGGAAAAGGCAGAGCCAACAATCCAGAGATAAACTCTGCTTCCAAGCCATGGAAGGCAAGCTGCTCTTCTCACCGGCTGCTTTCAACATCCTGCTGCTAGCACCAGAGACACAGAAATACACACGCCACTTCGCTTCCCCCACATCATGTTTCTACCATTGCAGAGGGTTCCGCAGTTCTGTTCTGGGCCTATTTTTCATCTTGTGCTATTTTTATACATTTTGGGCACAGATCACCTCTAGAAATTAAAAGCCACTTTTTTTTTCTTTTTTTTTTTGACGGAACCAGGGATTGAACTCAGGGCCTTGTGGTTTGTCGGTTTGTCAGGGAAGTGCTTATTCCACTGAGCCATCTCCCCAAGCGCCACTTCTTAAGTACAACTGCTGTCTGCAGTTTCTTACAGCTTCTCTCTTACCTCTCTCCCTCCATGCCTCTCCTTCTTTGCATCTCTTTCTCTATCTTTTGGTCTCCTTCTCTTCTTGTATCCCAGCCCCTCACTTTCCTCTACAAATAACCTAAAGCCAATCACCCTCTTGCATTCTTCCTGCCTCACCTCCCAAAAGGCTACAACCATGCTGGAGGTGACAGGATGAATTTCCACTTTCAGCTATCTTTTTTTTTTCTTTAAGAAGCTATACATGTATACTTTCCTTCCATGAAAGTTTTTTAATTTGCTTGGTTAATATCATGTAGAAACGTGATGTCATTGTATCCAACCAATTAAATTTATAGGGGCCAACAAGATAGCTCAGTAGAATAAGCACTTGCCTAGCAAGCACAAGAGCCTGAGCTCAATCCCTGATTCCACAAAGATAAATAAATAAATTTATAGATTAATTGAAAATGAATGGTACCTTTACAACATTAGATCTTCTTTCCTATTAATATGCATGCTTAAATAAGTTCGTTACTTATTTAAGCCTTCTTTCATTCTCTTGAGAGTTGTTCCAAGTAAACCATAGGCAACTTCTGGAAAAAATTAAATGTGAAATGCACTATAGTTTTTGATTTTGTAAATAATATTTTTATTACATTTTCTCTATTATTGTTATGTAGAGGAAATCAACTGATGTTGTGTGTTTATATTATCTGACAAATTTGTTTAAGTCATTACTGTTCATAATTGGTCTGTTAATTATTCTTTTCTTAAATTAAATGATGTGTGCAAATAATTCACTTAGTCTTTTCTAGTCTTTATGATTTTCTCTTCATCATACTGTGTTAGAACTTTCTTTAGTGCTGAGGATCTGCAATGATCTTGGGGATCCTCGCTTTTTTCTAACCTTGAAAGACAGTGTGTCTCAGACTTGTCAGTTAAATATAACATTTACAGTAGGCTTTCAGAGGAGAGGTTTCATTAGGTTAAGGGTACTCCTTTCCCTAACAGGCTATATTATCACTCCAATATCTGCCACCCCTCTCTACCAGGATTATCTTCTCAGAAGTCCTTCCTTAGGCAAAATACAGACTCACAGAAAGACATCAAGTTTGGCCACATCTAATCTGGCATGGAGCCATCACATGGCCTATCTACAGACCTATTGCCTCTGCTAATGGGTCTCAACCTCCTAGGAAGGGTCTCTTCCTCCAGCCTAAGCCTCAGAATGCAAAATACATAAAAAGGAGACATGGCTGAGTTGCAGCCAACCTATAATGTGAACAGGAAGTCAATCTTCATTGCTATAAGTCATAGAGATTTGAGGAGTGTACATTACTGCAGCAAAACTTGGTAAAATCTTATTGATATATACTCTAGTTATATTTTTCTCTGGGCTTTTTACACAGGTAGAGATTTTTCTATGTCCTTTGAGGTCATCCTATGATTATTCTGCTGTCATCTACAGCTGTAAAGATTTATTTTGATACACTTACTAAAATTAAATATGGGGAAGATATTAGGTGTCCATCAAGATGATATTAGCACTCTAGTGCGGTGCTGTCATTGACAGATGTCTGCCCAAGCTGAACTACACGTGTGAGCCCTTTGTACATGAAGATGGAGATGTACCTGTTCTCACCAACAGGACATAAGCACAAGTGACAGCTGTCACCCACAGGCCTACCCAGAGCTCTTATAAAGCAAGCAAAGAATCCCAACTTCTTAAATCTGCTCCCAGCTGGAAGTAGAGGTGGTTGAGGCCTGAGTGAATGGTCAAAGAATGAGCTCGAGAGGATCTGGATCTTTGAACGAGCCATCAGTTATCTACCAACCACTGTACCTCTGCGTGAGCAAGGAATCAGCCAACGTGGCATAAGATAGCTTATTTTTTAGGGGAAACCAGTAGCAGCCTTTTACCCTATCCCTATACTATAAGAATAAATTGAAATCCAGGTGTGGTGGTGCATGCCTGTAATCCCAGCACTCGGGAGGCTGAGGCAGGAGGATTGTTGTGAGTTCGAGACCAGCCTGAGCTACGAAGTGAGCTTAAGGCCAGCCTGAACTGCGTAGTGAGACCCTGTCTCAAAAAGACAAAAAAAAAAAAAAAAAAAAAAGGATAAATTGAAAGAGATCTGATTTTTTAATATGATGTTCAGCTTAGGATGTTACCATTTCATTTAGCTTTTAAGTGAAATTGTCTTGTCATTTTTCTTCTCTGGTACTAACCTCATGCAATTTTGATGCTGATGATATGAATTTGGTATTAAGCTTTATAAAACAAGAGCAGTATTCCCTGTTTTATAAGTCTCTGGAAGAAATTGTACAAGGTACTGATTCTCTGCATTTTCAGAGGGGGGAGAAGTTTTCAACGCTGTTTCAATGTCTTCAGTAGTGACTATTCTTTTTGAGTTTCCCATTTATTAATTGGCAATCCTGGAACTGCACCTTTCCACAGATCTATTCATTTCATATGCACCTTCACATCTGTTTGTGTATAGATGAACATTCGATTCACTTCTCATATTGAAATTGCTTCTATAGCAATAACTATAGCTGTAGTTATTTTTATCTACTGTTTGATTGATCTCAATAAAGGCTTAACCATCTACCTCATCTTTTCAAACAGCTGAAATGTGATTATCCTAATTATTGTTACTTTTTTGTCCACCTTTTATTGATTTTTTTTACTGTATCTTATTATTTCAATATCTCCCATTTCACTGAATCAGAGTATGTGGTCTGCATAAAGTTAATTGTTATAAATCATTGAGATTGACTTCCCAGGGTATATACGATCTCTTCGAGTGAAATTTCTGTATGCTCAAAATTAAGATGCACTTAGTGTTTTCTATGCATAATATTATTAATCATATTACTCAGCTCCTCTCATTTTCATCTTCCTATCATCAGCTGATCTATTTCCAAGAACAATATATTGAAATCTCCATGTATAACAGTAGATGTAGCCATTTATTACCATAATCCCCCCAATTATGTCTTTACGGAGTTTGAGGCTGTGTTACTGCTTTTCTTCTCTCACACCTATTATACCTTCTTGGAATATTGCTGTACTGTGGCATCTCCAGAATAAATCATCTATTTTCATCTTGTTTAACTTAAATTCTCCTGCATCTGATATTGAAATTTGTACTCTGGTGTTAAGAGTTATTTTCTCTGAATGTGAGTTTCATCCTTTTATATTCAGACTTGCTCTGTGCTTTTATGTGATTCTCTTAAAGCCAACAACAACAAAAAAGAAAAAAATGATGGATCTTTCTTGTAACCCAATATGAGTACCTGTCTCTTAATCAGGGAGAGTAACCATTTAATCCTGTAATCGCTGGTATTGCAGGTTTGATTTCTTCATTCTACTTTGTATTTCTTATTTCCCATGAATTTTTCTGTTTACTTCTTATCTGTCATTGAATAGATTAAATGTTTAAATTTCTTGCTGCAAGTTTGAAAATTACACATTATAGTTTTATGATCCTTGTGGTGGTCCCTAGCTTAAGTAAGACCCATATTATGACTTTTTTTCTCTTAATATCCAAAGATCACTCATGACTAAGTCCCCCTCACCACAAGATACAGCCCTAGACTATCTTTCCTGACCTCTATTCATTCCTTTAACTTCTAAAGAGGAATTTTTATTTTACTTCATTTGAAAATTACAAAAAAGTATATATTCAATACCTTATATCATACCAGAAAGTTAATGCCATATTGTAAGAACAACATGTCATTTATTCAATTTCTACTTTTACTAGAATATGTTTACAGCATATAATGATTGAATTATACATGGGGAGTTGGCACATGTATATAACACATCTCAGTTCTTTTTTTAACCTCCTTCAACTCCTCCTTCTCCCTCCATCTCTTGGTTCTCTTTCCCTCTGCAAATGATCCATCTCCCTATTTCCTATTGTCTATCTCTTATTTTGTTCCTTATATTTCGAGTTTCTCACATAAAAGAAACTACGTGATATTTAAGCTCCTGTGTCTGATTTATAGCACTGGGGCACATCCATTTTCCTGTGCTTTACTCAAGTTTATTCCTTTTTGTGGCAAACAGTACTCCACTCTACAAATACCACATTTGCACTATTCGGTCATCTGTTCATAGTCAGATAGGCTTCTTTCAAGAATAGGCTATTATGTAACTCTGAAATCTCATGTCTTGAAGTCTTTCGAGAAGATACATAGGTAGCTAAAGATGGCTGGACTGACTCCAATTTCTAATTTTACTTTTTTTGAGGAACCTTCATCCTGATTTCCATAGTAGTCCTACCAGTTTACATTCCCATCAACCATGTAGGAGGCTTTCTTTTTCCACTGTAGTCTCGTCATTTGTTGTTTGATTTATTGACGGTGGCCATTCCTTCTGGAGTAAGATGGAATCTCAGTGCTGTTTTCATTCACATTGTTCTAATAGCAAGAGATACTGAACATTTTTTTCAGGTACTTTCTGGCCTGGCCTCTATTCTTTCACACAGATGGGTACACACCTCCCTTCTCACAATGACACTTCCTGGAAAATAAATTCCAGTTCAGTAATAATTTCACCATGACACCCTCCACCCTGAGCAGAAGATGGAGCCAACATTCCTCGCCTTGTTCAGCCTGGTGATTACATCCAGAATTCTCCTGTCCATACCATCCTGGGAGTGGGGGTTGCGGTCCATTTGGGCTTACTAAGAAGTGCTTCTATCTTCAGCACCAAAAAAAACTTTGAATAGTGCTTCAGTGAATATTCTTATTCTAACATCTTTCCTGATGTATGCCTGTCACACCACATGATTCATCTATTTCAGGTGTATAATGTAGTGCAGGTCTGAGATATCGCCACCATCTCCAAAGGTGTCCTCTTCATTCCTGTTTGTAGGCATCCTCTATCTCCACCTCCAGCCCCAGACAGCCAGTTATTGTGTCATCTTTCTCTGCCTGGAAATTTCTTACATGTGTATTCATACAATGTGATCTTTTCTGATTTCTTTCACTTAACTAGTGTCTACCATATCACTACAGCTCATTTCATCTCTCGAAAGTACTGGATTTGATAGAGGGGTCCCATTTTGCTTATCCAGGTCCCAGGTGACGAACATTTATAACTGTTTCCATGGGCTGGTGAGATAGCTCAGCAGATTAAGCACCTGTAGGGCTGGAAAGATGACTCAGTGGAATAAGTGCTTCCCTGGCACATGCAAGAGTCTAAGTTCAATCCCTGGTTCCGCAAAAAAAAAAAAAAGATTAAGCACCTGCTTATGCAATCACAGGAACCAGGGTTTGATCCATGGCACTGCATGCTGCACCAGTCCTGACCCCAGGCACACTGAGCTGGCCACCAGGACTGGGAGTGGTAGCACATTCCTGGAATCCCAGTGCTGGGGAGGCTAAAAACAGAAGGATCACTCTGAGTCCAAGCTGCATAATGAGACCCTGTACCAAATACATAAAAAGTAAAATATAACTGTTTCTACATCTGTGTACAAATCTCTCTTGAGCACAGGTTTTAATGGGTAGGTATCTCAGGTAGATATCTCAACATGACATTGTTGAGTAACGTGGTACATTTAAAGTTAACTTTTCCAAGAAATTGCCGAAGTATTCTTCCAAAGTGCCTGTGCAGTTGTATGCAGTCCTCAGCCACAAATGAAGGTTCCAATTTCTCCACATCCCTCCCAACATAAGCTATTTGCTATTTTTTGTGCTGATGTTAATCTGCTCTACTGTATGCATGCATTCATTATTTTATAATCAAAACACAGACACAAAGATAAGCACATGAAATGTATGCATATACTCTATGGTTTTATGGAAAATTAAAAGAATAAAAATATTAGAAAGAAATACACAAAAATAGGGCCAGGGAGATAGCTCAGCAGCCTAAGCACCTGTCTGGCAAGCACAAGGACCTGAGTTGAATCCCCAGTACCACATGCCAAGCCACCCTAAAACTGGGCCTGGTGGTATACACCTATAATCGCAGCCCTGGAGAGGCTGAGACAGGAGGTTCACTACAAGTCTGAACTGTGTAGTAAGGCCCTGTATCAAATAAATACGTAAATAAACAATTTTTAAACATAAAGAAATGCAACAAAATAGTAAATTCAGCTCTATACGGATGGCATGCTCATGGGTACTTCTACCTGTCTTTATGTGTTTTTGACAAGCAGCAGGTATTTACTTTTATAATAGAAAATATCACTTTAATAAAGTAACAAGGTATCATGAAAGTGCTTTGTGGCTAATATAAATCACATCTACCTTAATATCCTGCAACAGATGACAATTTGATATCAAAGCTTCCCTTCAGCTTCCAGATTGATGTGCAGGTAACTGCCGGTTTAATTAGGCCCCAGGGAAGAGCCATGGAGTTTCCAGGACCATTTCCCAAAGCAAGCAGGAGGCCTGGACAGAGAGCTGCTGCCACCATTGCTCCTGCAAGGCTTTCCGGGCAACAATCCAGGCTCTTCGGGGACATCCTTCCCTTCACGAGCCTCCTGTGGCTCTCCAGACTCTCTCTCCCCCACAGTTGGCCCTCACACCTAACTCCACGAGGTATGTGGCATACAAGCGGCTCTGTTGGGCTACGGGTGGCAGAGGCCACCCCCTTGCACCTAACTGTAACTGCAACTCATCATGCAGGCTGGGAATTTCACAGAAGCACAGGCCCCCTGTGCCAGTTTAGCACCACCTATGCAGTCATGGGCTGTGGCCCCTTGAGTTACAATCTAAGAATGAACAATATATCTCAAGCACAGCCGAACCAAGGATACTCAGAGACACAGAAGGGTCTGCACAAGTCTGGGGAAGTATTTTCTTTTCCTAGATGAGAGAAGGACTTTCCTAGAGTCACTCATCAAACAACTCAGGATTGTTCTATGGTATCGGGAATCAGATCCACTATGGACCTGACGACCAGTGGAGCAGGTGTCCCTTTCCCAGGTTATCAGAGGATAGGGCAAGATCCACAGGAGAAGCAGTCTGAGGTCCATTCCTTATACGGTGCCTCAAGACAAGGACTTAAAGAAAGGACCAGAGAAGAGCCTACTCTTCTTGAACCCAGGCTCCCTCTCAGCTCTTTTTCCCCTCAACCTCCACTAATCACCTTCCCGTCTTCTAGGCAACCACATAAAAGCCAGCGACACTGCCTTAAATGCACACTTCAGACAACTGCAGGTACAAAGGCCACCACACCAGGGTATTTAATCCATCTTACTTAAAACAAGAAAACCCTGAATGACCTAACCCAGCTGTATGTATTCTGCACCATGACAGGGGACTTATAAACTCTACAGCCTTTCAAAGTTTATCGTATTTTACAAAAACAGTCATTTTCCTGCAAATCATACAGCACTATTTTATACTAGAGATTGTACTTTGTTAGGTTATTTCACAAATGGCTTTAGCATCAAGAGCTAAAGCAAAACCTTTAACTAGAAGGGACTTTTTTTTTTTTCCTTTGGCCTGATGAATAATTTGCACTCGGTAATAGGGAATCATCCATGCCACCAAGCGCAAATTACTAATTTTCAAAAGACCAAAAATTTAATAAAGTACATTCAACCTTAAAACCATTCTGAACATAATCTTCCTCTGAGAATTCAGAAATGCCTGGAAACACTTCAATTTGTGAATAAGGACCACAACTCTGTGTTGTCACATCTGTAAAAAGTTATTCAATAAAACCCAGCAGGCTTACAGCTTACTAATCCTACTGTTTTAAGCACAAAGAATTACTCTCCTACTAGTAAATTTAGGTAAATGCCACCAGAATTGGACATAGGAGAAATGCCTATTAAAGTAATGTCATTGGTTTTATTTTAATTTGTTCTGGGTTTCAGGGATATAGCAAAATGCACTTTTATAGGTTATAGTTCTAGAAATTTTAACAAAGGTACACAATCATGGATACACAGCAAAATCGAGGCCTATTACATTTTCCTCAGTGCCCCACGTTCCCCAAGTATGAGGCCCACCCTGTCCCGCTAATCCCTAGCAACCATGAATCTAATCACGTACCTACAGTCTTCCCTTCTCCAGATATCACACAAGTGCAATCATAAAGGTGGTGCTGTCAAGCCTGGCTTCTTGCATTTAACTTTATTTAATCTCATCTGTGTTACTGCACTGATTCTATTTTCTTGACTAATGTATCACTGGGGCATCCTGCCGGGTTCCGGAGGCCTCACACAAGGCTCTGTCATTGCTGACCACATGTGAACTCCTGTACAGGGGCCTCTCAGTCACCCGATACCATCTTCTTAAAGTAAAGATCGGATAAATTTTCAACTTGAGCAAGGTGCGCTGTTTTCAAAAAGCAAACTCTAACCCATGAGCTTTTTGCTCATGAACATTAACTCTTGTCTATGACCCCAGTAAGCTGCAAGCACTCAGTAGGGACAATAAACTCATGGATTGAAGTCATCAGGCTGCAATAGGATCCGTGACTAACTTGGATAACTAAACAATCCCAATGAGTAATTTCTCAAAAAAAATATTTTCTTTTGTTTAGAGAGGGTGTGCGTGTATGTGTGTTTCAGACCGGCTCAAGAAGTATTTCTAAAAGTGGAACTTTGAAATGTTCTGGACAAAAGCATTAATTTCTGACTGAGCAAAGATGAATCTACAGAAACTCTTGAAGAACACTATGGAATCTGATCCATGGAGCAGGTGTCCCTTTCCCAGGTTATCAGAGAGAAAGGCAAGGTCCACAAGAGAAGCAACCTGGAGCTGATCCTCTTCATCCCGTCCTGAGCCCCTCACCTACAGCATCTGTGACATTTGTCACTGCAAATGCCCATTCTACAAATACACAGCTCCCTGCTCCCCTTGCTGCTGTACTGATTCTAGCTCCAGTCCGGTGGGTCCTTCTAATCCACCCAGAAAGACCAGGTTCTGAACCAAGAAATTGATGCATTCAAATTCCCCCTTTTGGCCCCTGACTGTGCTCTTACACTGAACAATGCCCCCAGCAGGACTTCGAGACAAAGCTTCATGAGAATGGATTTAAATCAAGTACTCATCCTGCCCAGCGCACTCCTCAGACACACTGCTAGGTCCATCACACACACACTCAGGACCCCTGTATTGACACCAATAGACTTGGGGGACTTTAGAAACTCTTCTAAAAAGTTTTCAGTTCTGAATAAAAAATTCAGACTGGAAGCCCCATTATAAAAGTCCTTCCCTTAGCCAGACTTTTTTTTGGTATGGTCTCAGTGACATACAAAAGGAAATATTAGATAGAGAATTCCATGAGTAAATAATTCATAAATTCTAAAACCTTTTATTACAGTATATTGTTATGGTAGTTTTCTTATTATTGGCTGTTGTTTATGTCTTATACTGGGATATTTATAAATTAAATTTTATCATAAGCACACAGGCCTGTCTTAGGTTGTACATTTGAGAATTTAGGCACCAACTGTGGCTAGAATATGACCCCTATGGATGAGAAGGGACTACTTGACCTGGAAAAGAACACCTCATTCCGAGTCACCTAGATTCTTGGACATCCTCCTCTAATGAAGCACAGTCAGTAGCTGAGCACCAGAAGAAAGTGATGGCTAGAGAAGGTGATAAATTCTCTAAATCTGGATTTGACCATGCATGCAATTGAGCTAATAATCCTTCCCTGCTGCAAGAATTAAATAATAGTTGATAATAATGATAATGATAATGAGGAGGAGGAGGAGGAGGAGGATAATGATGATGATGTTGCTGTTTTGTACTTGCTTTCTTCATTCTTTAAACACATGAAGTGCTTATAATGGGACAAGTATTATAATAGTATTAAGAGGTGAACAAATAGTATGAATAGTCAATCTCAATGCCCTGTATACATTAAGATCCCAATCAATAAAACATTAGCAACTTGTACAGTTTTTTGTTTTCTTTTCAGACAGGGTCTCTCTATGTAGCCCTGGTTGATGCTGAACTCATGGTAATTCTCCTGCTTCTGCCTCCCAAGTGCTGGGATTACAGCAGTGTGCACAACGCCTGCATTACATAGTTTAATATACAGGCATTTTAAAAAGTAATTCACTTCTATACCTTCTATAATAGCACCACAGAAAATGAAATGCCCTGGAATTCACTTAACCAAAGAAGTCAAACATCTTTTCATGGAAAATTACAGTACTCTAAGCAAAGAGATCGTAGAGGATTTCAGAAAATGGAAAGATGTTCCCTGCTCCTGGAGAGGAAGAACCAACATCGTGAAGATGGCCACAGTCCCAAAGTTGTTGTACAGATTTAATGCAATCCCTATCGAACTGCCACCAACATACCTCCCAGACATAGAGAAATCATTCCTAAAATTCATTTGGAACCAGAAAAGACCCAGAATAGCAAAGGTAATACTGGCCAACAAAGACAAGGCAGGAGGCATTACAATTCCTGACTTCAAATTATACTACAAAGCTACTGTGATAAAATCAACATGGTATTGGCAAGAAAATAGACCTGAGGATCAATGGAATAGATTAGAAGGTGCAAAAGCTTCTATGAACACACTCAGCAACCCTTTTGACAAAGGGGGCAAACACACTTACTGGGAGAAAGATAGCCTCTTTAACAAATGGTGCTGGAAAAACTGGCTTTCTGCATGCTGAAAACTAAACCTTGACCCAGGTTAATCACAATGCACAAAGCTAACATCAAAATGGATTAAAGATCTAGGCATTAAAACAGAAACACTCAATCTCCTGGAGAGAAAGTAGGAGGAACTCTTGAAGACATAGGGGCAGGCAAAGAGTTGATGAACAAACATGTATTCACACAGGAAACACTTGAAAGAATTAACAACTGGGACCAACTGTTATTGAGAAGTTTTTGCACATCAAAAGATATTATCGACAAAATGAAAAGACATCCCACAAATTTTGAAAAAACCTTAATAAGCATGCAGACAAAGGTCTGCTCTCTAGAATGTATAAGGAACTAAAATACATTAAGGTCCTCAAATTTAAAGACCCAGTCCAGAAATGAGCATCTAAGATGAATACACACTACTCAGAGGATGAAATTAAAGAAGCAAATAATTATATGAAAAAATGCTCCACATCACTAGCCATCTGTGAAATGCAAGTTAAAACAACACTAAGATACCATCTCAGTCCAGAAAGAATGGCTATCATAAAGAAATCAACCAACAACAAATGTTGGAGAGGATGTGGGGAAAAGGGAACACTTCTCCACTGCTGGTGAGAATATGGACTGCTGAAATCATTTAGGAAATCAGTGTGGAGACTCCTCACAAAACTATGACTGGAAATCCCATTCAAGCCAGCTATCCCCCTACTGGGAATTTTCCTAGACGAACTGAAAACATCATATCGTAGTGTTTATGATTATGTTTATAGCAGCACAATTTGTGATAGCAAAATCTTGGAAATAACCAAGATGCCCATCACATGAGGAATGGTTGAAAATGATGTGGTATTTTTATACAATGGCGTATTTCTCAGCCATAAAGAATGATAAACTTGAAGCATTTATATTTAAGTGGATGGCACCCAAAGATACACTCATAAGTGAAATAAACCAGACCCACATGTGCAAATATCATATAATCTCCCTACTATACGAAATCAAAAGAAGAAATACAAATAGAAAGGTATAACACAACTAAAGGGAAAGAAAGAACTTGAGGACTGGACAATGAGGGGAGGGTAAGGAGAAGAGCTGGGAAACAGGACAGGGACAAAGCCATACATTTCTACACACAAGATGGGCAAGGCAATGATCCCGAGAAACATCAGCAGGTTTTTGAAAGTAGCAGTTAAATGGTAGGATTCTCAACCTGACTATCTATATATGCTGATACCAAGTGAACCAAGCAACTGCCCTGAAAATAGCAATCTATAATAGAAGGGTCACACTTAGAATGTCTGTCATTCTTGCTTGTCTGCTAAATACATACTTCCACTCATGACATACCAATTATTACCATACTGTCTCACAAATAAAACTTTCTTTTTTATGGATAATAAATGGAAAAAAAAGACACAAGAAAAAAATGTTACAGGACTGTTCTGCCACAAGGCTGTATATGGTTAGATTTACAAATTTCTGTGTAATAATATGTGTATATTACTATTTTTTAAATTTTTTTCTTCCTTATATTTTGTAAGGACCTAAAGTTCAGTACACCAACACTTGATGGAAAATATCTGTTCCATGTTATGCATATGTTTGATATTTAGACAGATAGTTTGGGTAAACTGAAATACATATGTTGCGGGGTAATAATCAGCTTCTCTTCTGGATGGTTAACAACCTAAGCTTGCAGATCAAAAACTGGAGAAATAGAAGGGCTGCAAGTTCAGCCCACATTTTGGCCCTAGCCTTTCAAGGACAGTGAAGACTCAGGACATAGGAGAACCTGTACTGTAACATCATGGAACTCAAGTTGTGCCCCAAATTTTCTGATCAAGGAAATTATGGAGCCACAGAGGAATGCAATCAATGATCTATGGTGTGCCTAAGGAGAGAAAACTTTCTCACAGGCTTTCAGAGAGAGCAAACTGATCAAGCAATGGTCATGACTTAGCCACAAGGCTGACACTGGCAAAGGATCTACAAAGTGTGGTATGTGCCTACAGGATAAATCCTGAGGATACGTGACTGACCTTATCAGATACAAAAGTTACATTTCTTGTTATATAGGTTTTGCTTTATCTTGGTCTTAACCATCCAGCAGAAAAGTATAAAAATGAGGTATATAAAGTAAAGCCACATTAATATGCTGAGCTGTAAAAGGCTCTAGGCAACAGCTTCTTTGGATAACCCAACTACTATTGTGGACTGTTCGACTGTGTTGGAGTGGTTTGCTGAATTCAAGCATCTATGATAATTGAATGCCAATAGAATACACATCTCTGACAGGACTAAACAAAAAAAGGGGATACAAAGGAAGGACCACTCTGTATTTATATATATAGAATAGTTAGGATAAATATGCAGATCTTTCACATAATTCTATAAGAAGAAAGATTTGCACTAATAGTGTTTGGACAGGATATCCTGTCTGCTTCTTGCACTATGGAGAACCATTAGGAAGATAACAATGTAAAAAGTATTAATTATTGAAACAGTCCTATAAATCAGCTTTAAAAAAGATAGGCTACATTCTCTTAATTCAATGAGTAGAGGGATCTGCTCTACCTGTGTTTGTAAACAGAGTATCATGCCTGTACCTTGTACAACAAATAACCACTAAGAAAACAATATGCAATGTATCAATTATTGAATCTGTCCTACTAATTTGATTTGAAACTGTCTCATTGCTATTTGTTCTTCAATAAAATAATAGAAAAATTAAAATAAATAAAAAGTAAGTCACTTCTAACTGGTTTCATAGTTAATTTTACCTTTAGAAAAACATTAAGGAAATTTTAAAATACATAAAAAATTCATAAAAGACTAACAAAACAAAGAAAAACTATGTATTCAAGACTCAGTTTGCAATCAGTTTGCCAAGCTTATTCACCTTCACTTGTCTTTCACAAGAGCATTTTAAAGGACACTCCAGATGTCATAAATCTTCTGTGTATGAATGCCAGAATTTATCTTTTAAAAGAGGTTTTTCACATAACTACAGTGCTATTATCCATACCTAACAGAAAACATAGTTTCTTACCATTACATAATGTTATTAATGTTCCCATTCCAGTTGTTGTAAAAAATGCTTATTTTCAATATTGGTTCAATTCATGATCTAATTAAGAACTACTCTTTCATAGTTATTTGATTTGTAAGTCTTAATAGTTCCACTTTCCTTTTTACAATGTCATTTCATTGTTTGAGAAATAATTTCATTCATCTTGTAGAGTTACTTATGTTTTAGATTTGTCATGCCATGCTATTTGGATTTCCATTTCTTAATATTCTCTAAATGAGATTTGGTATTCAGGCTTAAATTCAGGTTCAATATCCTGGCAAGATGTGTACATTGTACTTTATAACATTAGGAGGTACATAATATTTTATAGTCCTAGTTTCATGAGGTTGAAAGTGATATGTGATTCAGTTGTTTTTAGCCTGATCTACTTGCTAAAATTTCAAGCTAATCTTTCACTCATGGCCTTAATTTCTATGGAGAATTATCCCTAGATATGTTATTATAAATATTTTTTCTAGCTGAGTTTTCTAATTTTATACTTTTTCTGCATTCATTTGCTGGAATTCTCTATAAAAATCTTCACCATCACATTATCAACTTCTGATTGCTGGTAAATACAGTTATATAAGAAACACAGGCTAAATGATCTTCCTTTTATTTAAGTCATATTATGAATTTGCTGATGGTAAGTAAGGTGAGAATGCTGTCTAAATGTCTTCTTACACTCTTTACATTTGTAAGGCTTCTCACCGTAATGAATCCTCTAATGTTAACTGATGAATGAAGTCTAAAGACCCCCCCCCAAAAAAAAAGGCTTTCCCACATTCCTTACAATCATAGGGCTTCTCACCAGTACGAATGCTCTGGTGCTGAGTAAGCTGGGAGAGCAGTCTAAATGTCTTCTCACATTCTTTACATTTATAGGGTTTCTCACCAAAATGAATGCTCCAATGCTGAGTTAGTTGTGAGAACTGCCTAAAGGCCTTCCCACATTCCTTACAGTCATAAGGTTTCTCTCCAATATGAATGCCTTGTTCAGAAATACTTTCTGAGTAATGCCAAAAGAATTTCTGATATTCCTTACACTCATACAGCTTCTCACCAGTGTGCATTTGCTGGTACAGTTATATGATAGCCACGACTAAAGGTCTTCCCACATCCTTTACAATCATAGGACTTCTCACCAGTATGGATTCTCTGATGGAGAGTAAGTTGCTGCTGCATTCTAAAGGCCTTTCCGCACTCCTTACACTCATGGGGTTTCTCACCAGTATAAAGTTTGTGGTGGACTTGAAGGCCTGTGCTATCCAAGAAAGCCTGACCACATTCCTTACACTCATAGCACTTTTCACCAATGTTAAGCCTCCAATGTGGTGTGCATACTGTCTAAAGATCTTGCCACACTCCTTACTCAGATTTTCTCACCAGTGTGAATCCTTCAGTGGAGATTAAGTTGTCCTTGTACTTAAAAGGACTTCCCACATTCTTTACATACATATGGCTTCTCACAAACATGAATTCTTTGATGTACACAAAGGTCTGAGCTACACATAAAAATCTTTCCACATTTTTTACACTTATAAAGTTTGTCAGATATATGAATTCTTTGAATTTGACTAAGATGGGCATATTGTTGACAATTTTTTCCACATTTTTTACATTCATAAGGTTTCTCACCAGTATGGATTCTCTGATGGGAAGTAAGTTCTTAGTGCACTCTAAAAGCTTTCCCACAATCCATGCATTCATATGGTTTTTCACTATTCTGACTTTTCTGATATAAAGCAAGGGATGAGAGTTTTCTGTAAGTGAATATTTTTTCACAGGTACTTTTTGTCACTTGCCTGAAGTATACACCTTAGGCAACCCTCTTGCCCCTCAAATATTTTATATTCATAATCTTTTCTAAAAGAGGAGTCTTTGAGCCCACAACTTTTGATTCCTTCCATTATTTCCCATTGAGACAAATTAATTTCATTAAAATCCCTTTCTTCAAATAGCTTTTTAGTGTCATGTTGGATTCCACATCTAGACTCCATGTTTCCTCATCTTGCATAAGCACCCAGGGCTCTTTAACTTGTTCTAACAGGGTAATCACATCTAGTTTAGTAATGGAACACTCCAGTGATACCAACTTGGTATAGTTCTCTAATATTACATCTCTGTACAAATTCCTCTGCTAAGAGTCCAGTCATTCCCATTCTTCCTAAGAAAAGTCTACAGTCACATCTCAACATCAAAATCATGAGCCATGACGTTAGAGTTGGCAAGTGATCCTCAAAGTTCATTTACTGTAGTAGCACAGTTCACAGAGGCCAGAACTGGGCTCAGTCCTCACTCAATTTCCAAGATACCAGTGCTGGATTCCACAGTGCCAGGATTCCACAGAACCAATAGTAGCTGTTTTGAACTGAGAGTATTTTTAAGTATCAAAGAGCATGGATTGTGCACTGCTTTTTTTTTAAATTTTAATCCTTGCAATCAAGCCCATGAGGTAATAATACTGTTTTCTGCAACTACTACTGGTAAATTAAGGCTCTGAGATGCTAAAAGTTAAGTGCCTCAAAACCACAAGCTAGTAAACATTACAGTGAGGAGGTGAGCTATGCTTCTTAGCACTACATTTAACCTTTTTTTTAGTACAGTCTACAAGGTTTACAGGGTCTCACTATTAACCTTATTTTATGTCTGGCAATCAGGCCCAAGAAACAATAATCAAAGGTTTTTAAATTTCATACATAAACTCTTCATGATTTGAGAGGAGAAAATCAGAAAAAAAATTAAACATCCAACAATCAGATGCTGCTAACATAAATCTTCAGGTTTTAAATCATGATTACAATGAGTGGTGTGTGAAGGACAGCTGAAGACGTGGCCACCTCTCCCTCCCGCCTCCAATCCCGTCACTGCTGTAGTAAATAAGGAGACCAGGCGGATGTTCCCAAAGCTCTGGGAGCTGACAAGACACAGAAGCCAGCAAAAGGAATGATGACCACGAATCTAGGACTCATGGGTAGAAGAAGAAGGGTCTAGGAAGAAAGAAATCTGTCCAACTACAGAGGCAGGGAAAGGGCAGGATGGTGAAGGCACTGCTGGAAGCCAGGAGGCTAGCTGCCCCAGTCTACCTTACCGCGACCTCTCCATTCTACCCCCTAGAGCAGCACATGGATTTTCTTGGGCTGAAGGTGAACCTGCAATTCCTGAGAACACTCAGTCTTCCAAGGAGGTACCTGAGCCCTACATCAAGAATGACCATGCCAGACTAAGTTCTTTTTATTTAATACAAAGAGACTGTGGTACAATTGGTGGGTTTTGTTCCATGAAATGTCCAAGTGAAAGCCACTCAGGAACAAACTAAAGCACTCATCTCTATCATGACCCCAGCCCCACATTCCTAAAATAAATCAACAACTAAAATCATCCACTACTCAGAGGAGGAAAAAAAATACCAGAGAAAGATATGAAGGGAGCCCATAAAACTGACTTCAAGGAAAAGAGAGAACAAAGAAACAGATATGAACTTTTTAAAAAATCCTTAATGCTATCTTTTCAGACACTGAAAAAGATTTTAGACATACAGAACAAGGATAAGTAAATATTCGAAAAAATTCAAAAACCAAAAGAAATGAGCTTATGAAATGTAAGAACATACCTGCTAAAATAAACACCAAAGGAAAATTCAATGGAAGAAAACATTTTAAAAAATCTCTCAGAATACAAAGCAAAAAAGAAATATTTGGAAAATGACAAAACAAGATAAATGGAAGGCCACTTCAAGTAGCAAATATCCATCTACAGGGAATTCTTAGATAATAGGAAAAGTTGAGGGAAGAAACTACCAAAAAAATTAAAACATTTTAGAGAAACAAAGAAAGAAAATCAAAAGAGTCCATCAAGCATCAAATAGAATTTTTAAAGTATTATAAAGAAAACACCTAAAAACCTTTCAGGACTTTCTGTGTGTTGAGAGAAGCAACGTGTGGACAAAACAATACAGATATCCATACAAAAATGAGAATTGTCAGTGGTTAATTAATTAAGAAATACTGAATATTAAAAGATAGCAAACATACTTTGAAATGTCAAAGAGCAGATTTAGAGTTACATGTGCAAGCATGTACCCATATCCACAATGTCAGGGTGAAAAAAATTTTTTCTAGCTTCAAAACAAAACATTTTATACAAACCTATTTTATGCGAAAATTGGGCTGGCAAGATAGCTCAGCAGTCTAAAGCACCTGCTTCAGCAAGCTTAAGCAGGCACAAGGGGCTGCAGTTTGATCCCCGTCACCACATGCCACACAAACCCCACTCTCAGGGCAGACTGAGCTGGCCAAAAAAAGAGAGAAATTTCATTAGGAATACACCAAAATAAAGAAATGTAAGAAAAAAAAAAAAAAAGAAAAAAGAAAATCCTTCTCAGAAAAAAAATCCAGGAAATCTAGAAAAGAAACCCCAGGAAGACAGCCGAACAGCACACATAGGAAGAAAAAAAGAACATAGCAGAAACACTTCACAAAAAATGAGACTGGGCACCTCTAAGATAACAGGGATATGGTGAGGAAGGTATCCACTTCCTCTGCCAACAAGGAAAATGAAAGACAAATAGAAGCAGCAATCTGAATATCAAACATAGGCATAACATGGAGCATGTATTTTCCATCAAGTATTGACATGTTAAACTTTAAGTTTCTACTGAATATGGAAACAGAGTTTTTAAAATATTTTAAAAATATGAATAAACAGTTACGTATTTTTACACAGTAGTTTAGAAATCTAACCTATACAGCATTGTAGCATCCTGTGCTATGAATGACTACTACAAAGACAATAATATGCAATGTATTCATTGTTGTAACTCTCCTACCAACCCGTTCTGAAGCTGTCTCATTGCGATTTTTATCTCAATAAAATAAATAAAAAAAAACAAATACCTAAAAGTAAACAACAATCTGTGCATCAAGGTCAGATTCCAATAATGTGATCAAAATTCCACCCTCTGGTTCTAGCAACTCATGGGACAGTAAAGAGAGCAGCTGATCTCGGAGCTGGCAATGGATGGGCACAATCCTAAGTGCAGAAGTGTGCTTGCCAACCCTGCCTCAACGTCCTCAAAGAGCAGGCATTAAACAAGCAAACGTGAGAAGGCAGTTTGCTTTGGGGCAATGCAAGTGGTAGTATGGAGGATCAGGAGGAATAGAATAGGGAAGACAAAGGAGGGAAAATCAATCTGAAAGTATAGCATATAGGAGGTCCCCACTGGGGACAACCAGGACTAGTCCCACTCCAAGAATCATCTTCCAGAGCAAAGTAAGATTGGAAGATTAATCCATTGGCTTCCATCCCCCACCAATGTAAGCATTTCCAGATAGAAATATCCAATCACAGTAGCTGAGCAGGAAGATTCCCAGAGACCAACAGCAGCAAAGTCACAGAAAAGAAAATGAAAAATACATAATGTGCAATTTAGAAGTGTACTTTCCATGTGCCTGTAATATTACATAACAGTAAGTGAGCAAAGGAGGAGAGACAGAAATAGCATCTACACATCAGCACTGATCATTAAATATTTTTGGCTCTCAGCTTTCCAATTTTATGATAAAATCACTCTGGCCCACTGTGGTTGAATGGCACCATGGAACATATTCTAACCAATAAATCAAACTGAAAGCGATCTCTCTCCGTGTCAATAAATGTTAATGTTGGTGCAAGACATTCTAGACTCTTCTATTCCTCTGTTTTACAGAATACTATTACAAGTAATATTTTTTCTACTTCCTTAGGTTGTCACATAGAGAACAGAGGTACCTTGTCTATCTTAAGATACGCAAGATTGACAAAAATAAACATGTTATCTAAAGCCAATAAGGTCTGGGGATTGTTATTGATGCCTAACCTAACAAGTCCTGACTAATACTGCGAGTAAATGCTTTATAAAGTAGGTGAAAACTAGTTCTCAAAAGTTCACACACACACACACACACACAGAGTGATTGCACTATATACACAAAACAAAGAAATACCAAATATCAAGTACTAATAGCATTTTCACTTTTTTGATAGAATCTCAAGACAGGTCCATCTGTACATTTTCTGTTTCTAAATTTTACTCAATAAGTATGCATTCTTTATTTTAAAATAGACACTTAAAAACTCAAGTAAATCGGGCCATATCAAGAAGGAGCAATGACGGATGTGACATTTTTGCTTTGTGCTTATGTGGTCTAAACTCCAGAACCTTCAGGACAGCGTGATGGTTGGTGGGTTATGTCAAGTTCAGTGACAGACGCTCAATTAAACTGTCTCAGCAATTCAACACCTTAGGGTGTGGAAGATCCACCTTAGGGCAGCCTGGCCTGGAGATATAAAGTGGAAACGAATGGCAGCTCTGCTTCTGTTTCTTCAGAGGAGCCCCAGTCTTCACCTTCACCTTGATGCCATCTCCTGGCTTCCCGCACAAGCTCTTAAGCTCCCAGTGCAGATCCTCCTCCCTTCTGCCACAGAACCTCAGGCTTCCAGTGTAGATCCTTCAGCCTTCCATTAACGACCCATCAGCCTCCTGATACGAACTCTCCTGGAACGCTGGAGTGAGCTCAGCTGAGATGTTCAGCTGGAGACTGTCCTCCACTGTGCAGACAGACCTTCTGCACTCTTCCACATCCAACTCTCTGAGGAGTCACTGCAAGCCAATCTTGGGCATTCTTATATATTGGCAGGTCCTATATTATATCTGTTTCTCTAGTAAATGCTGATTCATATAGATAGGTAGTCCCTAAGTACCCAAATGTTTAGCTTTACAATTAGAACATTTTGAAAGCCTTCCAAGCATTCAGCATCTACCCCCCCCTTTCCAAAGTCTCTCAATAACTTGTTCAGTTTGTGTAAAAACAATTATTTTACCCAAAATATAAAAAATTAGCATATCTGGTTTCTAGAATTTAAAAGCATGAGGCTTTGTGCAGGCACAGGTGCATGTTCACACCCCAGCACACACACATATACACGACAGGTATGTATATTCAGTTAATCCTGGAAGCATTCTTTCAATTTCTTTCCTGTCTCTCTGCTCCAAATAGCAATCAGCACAATCCTCAGGAAGTGACATCATTCATGGCATTTACGTTCTTCACTTCTCTGATGGCTTCCTACTGATATCAATGAAAACAAAATTCCTTCCCATAGCCTATGAAGGCCAAGAGATTCGGCCCCTGCCCATCTCTCCCCTAAACTAAAATAAGCCAACCCGACAATCTTCCTTTGAAGACCTTACACCAAGATTTTCCCTCCTTTGTGACATTTCCTAAGATGCTGTCATTAAGGTATTCTATGTAGCTTCTTCCTTTTTTATCCTTCATGGTGCAGCCCAAGTGCCTCCTCCTCCAGGAAGCCCTCCCCATGTGCTGCCATCCACACTGTGCTCCTTCATCATTCTCACCCGAACCCTGTCTCTGCATGTTCTCTGATTAGGGCAGGAGCTCCACAAGGCTTGTCTACACTATGGCTGCATCTCCAGCATTAAGAATCATTTCCAAAGTGATTCATAATTGGTTGTCCAATAAAGGGTTACAGAAGAGTAAACGTGCCCCCCTGTGGAAAGGGCTAAGGTATTTGTGCACTCACAGAGGATGGAGATGACAGCAGGCTATCAGGGGTGACTTCTAGGAGAGGACATATGAGCAAGTGTGAGGCAATGATTGGGAGTTGGACAGGGGCTAGGACAAACACAAGAAAACAGGGGTTTGTACAAAGGCCCAGCTGCCTGACAAAAGCAGGGAGCTCTGCATGCTACCAATCCAGACTCCTTGTTCTCACTGCAATTTAGAAATGGAGACCCAAGCTCACCTGGGAGTCCTGGCGAGTGTGCAGGTCAGTGCCTCTGCCTTGGGAGGGACAAGGCCCAGCTCGCCTCAGGCGCTGGTCCTGGAGTCCCACTGGAGGGCTGGCCTGTTATCAAGTAGTTTCACGTCCAGGGATACCTTGTACTTTTACCCTCTCACCTGCCATTAGTAATTTCTCCCACCTGCACTGAGAGGTAAATCACTGTTATTATTTTTCAGTCTCCCATGGGGGAACTGAGGAGTGTGGAGCTTAAGTGATTCATCAACCTTAGTGGCTGGACATGGACCAGAAGTTAGCAATAGTCGAGGAGAGCAAGGAACAAGGCTGGGACTCACAGTCAGCCTGTTGTTGGGCCGGGGCCAGGTGCCTTCCTAAGTTACCTTTGTCACCGTTGAGACAAAAATGCCCAACACCCCAAGTTAAGGAGGAAAAGTTTATTTTCACAATTTGTGGAGGTTTCAGTTTGGGGGGTGTTTTGTTTCTTTGTTTTGTGAAACCAGGGACTGTACTCAGGCCCTTGAGCTTGCCAGGGAAGCGCTCATTCTACTGAGCCATCTCCCTGGCCCTTCAGTCCATATTTGGCTGGCTCCAGGCAGGGTGTTACCATGGAGGAGCATCGCAGAGGAGAAATAGTTCATGGCAAGCAAAAGGTAGCAAAGCAGAAAAATAACAAGCAGCAACAACAGCAGCCGTCTTCCTGTCCCTTATATTCTATCCAGGCTACCCAAGCTTGGGCAGGTAGCACTTACTCCCAGGATGGGGCAGCCTTAATCCTAGCATCAGGCCATGAATCAGTCCCAGCATCACATCCTTAATCCCAGCATCACACAGCCTAGATCCAGACACCTCTGAAAAGCCCCACACATGACCACATGAGGCTCTGCCAGCAAGACCAGTGGGATCTGGTGTACCTGTGCAGACCCCCAC